>MCFE01000546.1:0-59955 GCA_002104905.1 Basidiobolus meristosporus CBS 931.73 | reverse complement strand
GCCCATACAACAATTTTCTAAGTTTGCACACCTTATGGGGGCCTTTTGGATTGGTAAAACCCTCTGGTTGCTCCATATATATAGTTTCTTGCAAATCCCCATTTAAAAAGGCTGTTTTGATGTCCATTTGGTGTAAATCTAGACTGTGTACAGCTGCCAGGGCTAGAACTGTCCTAATAGAGTTAAACTTGGCAACCAACGCAAATGTTTCCTTAAAGTCTAGTCCCTAGATCAGGGAATAGCCTTTAGCTACCAATCTAGCCTTGTACTTATCAACGGCACCATTTGAGGTTATCTTGGTCTTATAGACCCATCTACATCCTATTGGCTTTCTCCCATTTGGTATATCTACCAGTTCCCACGTTTTTGCCTTGATCAGTGATTGGTACTCCCCCTGCATGGCTTGTTGCCACTTAGTAGCATCTGGACTTTGCATTGCCTGTTCCAGATTCTGAGGTTCAGCACATAAGGCAAGATAAGCTTCTTCATGATCATTGGATGTCTGCCACCAGGATCCAGGGGCATTTCTTATTCTGGTAGATCTCCTAACTGGGATAATCTGTACTGATCTGGAACTGGTAGAAGTATCTTCCATATCTGGCTGGATTTGGTATGTATCTTCTTCATTAGTGTTGATTGCATCATCAGGCAGCTGACCAATGGTTTCTGTGGATTTCTGATCTGAATTCTCCTCAAATACAATGTACCTGCTCTTGATCAGCTTCTGAATTTTGCCATCATACACTCTATACCCTTTAGTATCTTCACAATACACAAGAAAGATCCCTTTCCTACTCTTTGGTTCCAACTTTGAGCATTTTTTGTCAGGGATGTGATAAAAAACATCACTGCCAAAGATCTTGAGATGCTGGAGATCTGGTTTTTTGCCTGTATATGCTTCAAAGGGCTTAGAATCACATAGTGCTGTTGTTGGGCATCTGTTCTTGATGTATACAGCGGTAGCAACAGATTCAGCCCAAAACTTGTAGTCCATTCCCTTATCATGTAGCATAGATCTTCCCATCTCTACTATTGCTCTATTTGAACGTTCTGTTACTCCATTTTGCTGTGGAGTATGAGGAACTGTGGTCTGTTGAAGTATACCAGTAGTCAAGCAGTATTTTGCAAACTCCTTTGAGCAGTATTCTGCTCAATTGTCACTTCAAAGTACCTTCAATTTACACCCAGTTTGTGTTTCTGCCATGTTCTTGAAGTGCTTAAATGTCTCCAACGCTGTGGTAGGGTAAACATACCTCCCACAGACAAGTTTATTCATATAGTCATTATGATATACTTATCCATATTTTATCTTATCAGTATTATCCCATTCTTCTTTTGCCCATATTATCAGTATTATCCTCATATGATGTTTACCCTGATTAGTTATTAGCATTAGTTATCCCAGATGTTATTCAGCTTTGTGATCAGTAGATGTATCTATATAAGGCAAGTACCCGCGTCAGTACCCGAGACACATGACCTAGGTCTGTGTTACCATCTCTACCATTTCAATACCATATATGGTACTTCTATGTTGCACAGGTTTCAGACTACTGATTCCTGATTGGTTGAGAGTGCTGTGCCTTTTAGAACCTTCCAGGACATTCTTGGCATATTTTTAGCTCATAGTGATGTCATCAAGAATTCCACTGATACCTAGAATCTTCTAGAACCTTGTCATTAGTAATCACTTGGCAATCAGGAAAAGTATTTAAGGGAAAGCAATCCCTCATCAATAAATCATCCCTTCTATCAGTAACACTTCTACCTTATTGATTAGCAGTTGATCACTGCACCTGCCTTCCACAGTACATCTCAGACCTGCCATCAAGGAGCTTTTCAAGGTAGTGCACAAGACACACAGAGGCCTTTGGAGACACTTGGAGCACCTAGGAAGCTAGAGAAGCAGGAGCTTTTACCATAGTGACATATTGACAAAGACACCAGCAGTTTAGACACAGAGGTTATTGCACCCATCAGACACCTCACACACCTTGAGTTGTGTAGCTTCTCCCAGGAGTACCTCTACACCACCACATATTTGGCACCCAACGTGGGGGGTTTGACTGAACTGCCCCTAGAAGACTTAAGAAAGAACAAATTATCAAGACCATGGATCTACCTTTACCAGGAATGCAAGGAACTCCTTTCTTTGATGGAACCAAAGTTAAAGCTTTCATCAAGAGGTGGGAGCTTTTCTGCAGAGCCCACAAAATACCTGAGGCCATTATGGCTGAAGAGATGCCCCCCTACAGCACTGATGAGATTATGCTCTCATTATATGAAAGAAATGATCTGCTGACAAATTGGACCCTCTTGAAGAGCTACTTGATTGATGAATATGGAGAGAGACAAGTTGACTACACACTTCAAGACTTGGAGAACTTTGCTTATAGCAAGTTTAAGCAGCTACCATTGAAAGAATACTTGAGTGGCCTTGAGCAAATTGGAGAGTCACTGAAAGCCCAAGGCATTATCACTGATCTGACTTTATCTGCCTATCTGCTCAGAGCACTACCAGAAGGCCTGGTGAGAAGGATTGAAAACAATCCTACTGTGAAAGCTATGAGTTCACTGCCTGCATTTCAGTTAGCTAAGCAGATTCTACTTGCCCCTGAAGAAACCTCACCAATCAGAAAGCTTCTTTCAAGCCCAGAACAAAACCAAGATAGCCAAGACATACTTGATCCCAGCAATCAAAGCACTCAAATTCAGGAGCTGACACAGCAACTAGAGAAACTCTCTTTGCTACTTGCCAGCAAAGCATATGGTCAGAAGCCAGTAGAGAAAGAAGTCAAATATACATGCATGTGGTGTGACTCTGCCAACCATTCCAAGAGAAATTGCCAAGAGCTTCAGTCATTACTATCCACAGGTGATGTCCTATATAGTCCTCAGGGATACATAGTCAGTAAGCATGGTGACAAATTATCCACAGCATTTGGACAAGGAGGAATGAGAGTTCACTACAAGCAAGTCACCTCTCAAACAAGAAAGGTTCACCTCCATGAAGAAGAAGATCCTGACTACTTCAATCCAGCTGAAGTTCTGAACTTTGACTATGAGGACCCCAGAGAGGCCCAAGATCATATAGCTTCAATTTATGCTTCAAAGAGACACCATCCTGAAAAAATGGCTAATCCAGGCCCAGCAACAAAAGTACCAAGATGTGAGCCAGAAGTTGTGATTGAGAAGAAAGCATCACCCCTATTAATTTTACAAGAGTCTGCCAAGGCCAACAACTACCACATGCAGCCTAGAGTCAAGCAAAATGGTACCCCAGAGGCTCTGACCAGTCATATACTAGGAAGCAACATATCAATCAAGGTTGGAGAGCTACTCAGTGTATCACCATCTGTAAGAAAGACTCTGGATGAGCATATCAGAATAAGAAAGCATCCAATTGAAGCAACTCAAGGCAACCAGGTCAGGACAGCTCAAGGAAGCCAAGATATCAGTAAGCTGCATCAAAGCCAGAAACACTACTACTCAGTGGCAACTGCAACAGCTACAGGAACTGTGCATAATCAAGAAATCCTATGTCATATAGACAGTGGATCTGAGATATGTGTGATGCCTTTGGAGGCTTGGAAACAACTACCATGCAAAGACCTATTGCCCATAGACACCAATATCAATTGGAGCATGAAGGATGCCAACTCAGGGCAATCAAAGCTTTTAGGAATTATTCACAGCTTCCCTCTCATCATTGAAGGAATACCCCATGAGATCCCAGTATTCATTTGTGCAAAGGCTAACTTTGAATTACTTCTTGGAAGACCATGGGAAGTAAAAGCAAGAGCAACTGCAGTGAACTACCCAGATGGTTCAGCATGGTATACTATATACTCAGAGAGCCCAGGACTAACAGCCACCTTCTGTGGTGTGGACTCAAACAATATCCGATCAATGACATCATGTAGATTTCTATCTCAAGAAAGGACAGGTGGCTTCATTGAGGAAGACTGAGAGAGCACTTTGTTCTCCAAACTTACAGTGGTTAGCTAAAAAGTTTCAGGGAACTTTTTAGCTCAAGTGGGGGGTGGATGTGGTAGGGTAAACATACCTCCCACAGACAAGTTTATTCATATAGTCATTATGATATACTTATCCATATTTTATCTTATCAGTATTATCCCATTCTTCTTTTGCCCATATTATCAGTATTATCCTCATATGATGTTTACCCTGATTAGTTATTAGCATTAGTTATCCCAGATGTTATTCAGCTTTGTGATCAGTAGATGTATCTATATAAGGCAAGTACCCGCGTCAGTACCCGTGACACATGACCTAGGTCTGTGTTACCATCTCTACCATTTCAATACCATATATGGTACTTCTATGTTGCACAGGTTTCAGACTACTGATTCCTGATTGGTTGAGAGTGCTGTGCCTTTTAGAACCTTCCAGGACATTCTTGGCATATTTTTAGCTCATAGTGATGTCATCAAGAATTCCACTGATACCTAGAATCTTCTAGAACCTTGTCATTAGTAATCACTTGGCAATCAGGAAAAGTATTTAAGGGAAAGCAATCCCTCATCAATAAATCATCCCTTCTATCAGTAACACTTCTACCTTATTGATTAGCAGTTGATCACTGCACCTGCCTTCCACAGTACATCTCAGACCTGCCATCAAGGAGCTTTTCAAGGTAGTGCACAAGACACACAGAGGCCTTTGGAGACACTTGGAGCACCTAGGAAGCTAGAGAAGCAGGAGCTTTTACCATAGTGACATATTGACAAAGACACCAGCAGTTTAGACACAGAGGTTATTGCACCCATCAGACACCTCACAAACCTTGAGTTGTGTAGCATCTCCCAGGAGTACCTCTACACCACCACAACGCTTCATCCTTTGTTTTGAGGAAGTACACCCATGTATATCTTGTCTTGTCATCAATAAACATCATAAAGTATCTCTTTGCTCCAAAGGACAGTGTTCTCATGGGGCCACATATGTCTGAGTGTACAATAGCCAATATTTCAGTGGTATTGATGCCTTCTGAGCTCTTGAAACATTGCCTAGCTTGTTTGCCATATGAACATCCCTTACAAACATTCAGTTTGATCAGAATTGAGTATTTTAGGCCCAAAACAAGCTGATTTTTCACCAATTGGCTCATTTCCTGTTCCCCAATGTGTCCTAGCCTCCTATGCCATGTCTCCCAGTTGGTTTCATCAGTTTCAGCAATGTTGACATACTCAGGTACAATGATCTTGCATTGTAACTTCTATATATTGTGATCTCTAATTCCCAAAGCTAATTTTGGTCCATTTTCACTCAATATTGAGCAGCACAGCTTAGTAAAAACAAATTTCAGTCCCTGAGTAGTTGCTTTACTGACTGAGAGTAGGTTCTTAGCTATTCCAGGTACATAGAGTACATCAGTCAGTTTTGCTGTTGTTGCCCCTGAGTTATCACTCATATTTAGTTGTATAGACCCACTGGCGGTAACTTCCAATGCAGAGTAATCTCCCAGATAAACCTTTCTTACATGAATAGTCCTTAAGTTGCTGAACCAATCCTTTATACCACAAATATGCTGTGATGCTCCAGAGTCAATATACCATTCATTACTTTGGTTACTTGCACTCTCTTGTACAATTACAAATAACTGTTCATCAGTAGTTATATGGTTTGCCTGCACTAGTTTCTGTTTTTTGTCTGCTTGTTTCTTCTTGCATTCTCTTGCCCAGTGTCCTGGCTTTTTACAGTAGTTACAGCAGCCAGGTTTTCTTTGGTTTTGTTGCTTTCCCTTCTTTTCTGTGTGCCTTTCTGAACTGAATAAAGCATTATCTTCAATTTTCTCTGCTTGATCATTACATCTGAGTTCTTCATGGAGAAGTCTTCCTTTGGCATGGTCTAAAGTCAAGTTGTCTTCTCTGCTTTCAAAAGAAAGTATGAGTGGCTCATACTCATCTAGTAGGCTGCAAAGCAGACAGAGTATCTTTTCTTCATCATCTACACCAGCATTAATACTGTAAAGTTCTTCTGCAAGTGTCTCCATTCTGGTAATGAGTTGTAGCATGTCATCATCTGGCTTCTTCCCCATGTTGAAGAGCTTCCATTTCAAATAAAGCTTGCTTGATACTGACTTTGCGCTAAAGATCTTCTCTAAGGATTCCCATGCTGCTTTGGCAGTATTTGAGGCATGGATTTGTCCAATGAAGGAGTCTTGCACATTGATGCATATGGCATTGAAGGCCTTTCTCTTCTTCTCTTGAAACATCTCCACATCTTCTGCTGTTCCTTTGGGCTCAAATTCCTTTCTTGTGACTATGTTCCAAAGCTTTCTTTCCTCAAGGTGGATCTGCATCCTGATACTCCAAAGTCTGTAGTTCTTCCCATCAAACCTCTCCTTTACAGGGAAGATGTTGGTATTGCTTTGTTTGCTGGTAGAAGTCATCTTTAGAATAGATTAAGGCAATCGGAGCTCATCACCTGTTGCAATTTAAGAAGTGATTTGGATATAAGAAACTTATCAAGAAATAGTGATAACAGTTGAACTGTTGTTTATTCATAAAGAAGCTCAGTATTTATACCTTTGTAGAAGTAATACAGCTGTAACACCAAGTAGGGAGGGTTTCACAATATTCAGGAGCATTCTGTAACAGTTTCAGGGTTAGTACTTATTGTTTGGTAATAGTGCTAATTTGATCCTGACTATAGGGAAATAATCATAAGATCATATATCTGGAGAAAGTGGCAAAGTTAAGGCAGTAAATGAGTCCTACAGTGACTAAGACTAGTCTAGAATTGTTAAGTAAATTTTTAGCTGCTGAATGCTACCAAATAGTCCAATATTTCAACAAAATCATGGTCCACATTTGAGCTGTTTTCTCCCAAAATTGGCTGATATTTGCTCATCCTTGAATTATTGTCTATAGGGGTTGGTGCAGGCTGGCAATTCTCCATTTTGAAGCATCTAAGATTTTACTGATATACTCAAGCTGATGTAGTACAGCTCTCTGTGTGGGCATGTTAAATCTAACCTTAACTCAAACAAAAGCTCAAATTTCTGAGATCAATGTGCGGAAAAGATCTAATTTTGTCTGTTGAAGTGGCTCCCTGTGACTTGTGGCAATTGTTTGGCTGTCCCCATAAAGTACCAGCATAATCATTCCATCTTTAATCTATTTCACACATAAACTGCTATTTGCAGTGCTTTGAAGGAGCCTAATCTTTTGTAGACATGTGTAAATCTTGTTATACTATGCTGCAGGTTCCTGCTTAAGCCCATACAACAGATTTTTAAGTCTTCACACCATGTACGAGCCTTTTAGGTTGGTAAGACCTTATGTTTGCTCCATATATATAGTTTCTGGCAGATCCCCATGTGGCCCATGGAGAATGACTCTCTGTAATGATTTTGTCTTTTAATAAAGTTTCAATTGTCTCTTTGATATAGTCTGTGTCAACTTTCAAGTTCCTATAGGCTTTTTGCTTGCTGGGGTATTTGTTGGCAAGGTGGATTTGGTGATATACCACAGTTATATGACCAATTACTTGGTTCTTAGAGAATACTTAGGAAGGCAGGCATATTCCTTCTAGGAGCTTGTCTTGTAACTCAGGTGGTAGACTGGGGTCCACCTCTAGTATGGGGAGTTCTTCTTCTGGTTCCTTGTTTGTAGGTGGTCCTAGGTTGTTTCCATCAACTTCCTCTAGGTTAAACAATGGCACTCCTCTAGGCAATGTTACCATGTGTTGCCTGTTGTTAAACACTACGCACTTCAGACTTTGTGGTTCAAATCTTGGCAGTATCCATACTTTAGGGATCAAGATTCCTTCCAGTTGCTTGAATACCTTTGTTGCAATTATCATTCTTCCACCTGTTGAATAAGCTATTAGTGTCTCTAATGAGATCACCATCTCACTGGTTAGTGGTATCTTGATCACCTTTTGTGTGATAATCAGAGACTGCAATGGTTTCACCACTTTGGTAATCACACTGTTGCTACATTCCTTGCTCTCATTGGTGATATGAGTCAGTAGGATACTCTTGGTATCCCACCTGAGCTCAGATGCACTGTAGAGTATGTCAATTGTATGTTGGATAAACCAACTCTTGCCAATGAGTAATTCATTAGCTGCTATGGGTAGAACCACAACATCTTGGTGTATAATCAAGTTGCCTAGCCAAATGGGGCAATTTGGCACCTCACCTACTGTTGTGTCCATTTAGTCATTTGCTAGCCATACCCATATGGTGTCATTGGGGACTATATCTAACTTTAGATATTTGCTAATGACTCTGACATGATCAACACAGAGGATCCTGTGATGATAAGGGCAAGAATCTTCTTATTCTCTATACATACCTTTACACATAGACCCTTATTTGGTTCTTGTAGGACTGTCTGGTTGACATAAATGGTTGTTAACACTTCAATCCCTCTATCAGTTCCTTGACTAGAGCTGGGGCACATCCCAGTAAATGGTTATTGGGAGGTTTACCTTGGTTTGCTCTAGAGCCTTCATTATGGGGAATAGGCCATGGGAAGATATACTAACATTCTTTGTTTGCATCAACACTTCTTCACAAGGCTCATTCCGTACTTCTTCACCTAATTCCACATTCTTTCCTTTGACAGAACCTCTACTACAGGTTCCTTTGCCTCCTCTCTAGCTCATCTTGTAGGCTTCTTCTAGTGCATCCCAGTTGTCTTTAACTGCAACTTCCAACCAATAATGTCATGGCCATACTGACCCATCCATATATTTTGCAAACTCCCTTACTTTCTTAACATTGTCCCATCCTGTATCAACCGCAACTCTATCAAACTTATTGAACCACTCAAGGGCTTTCTCTCTCTTTCCCTTGTATGTTTTTAGTTGGATTGTAGTTGTCATTACCTCACTTATGCTTATTTCTGCAGAGACAACACCAAATATGTGGGTTATTACTGACTGTTCTTGGTGAGTGGGAGAGCTTGTAGGTCAAGTCAGTACCACTTGGCTCAGAATAGCTTCCAATAGGAGGTAGCAGGGTAATAAAGACTTGTGTTTATTCTGTCCAAATCTTGTTGTTCTCTCACTTGGTTCAATTGGATATATATATGTCACCTGGAGGGCTTAGATAATAGATAATGTGTTATAAAATAGGCATGTGAGCAACTTACTATTATGGTAAGTGCTCTAACTAAATAAGGGCAGGAATAGGAGGGAGGATGTGTGGGGGAATCATAGGGAGTACACTGAGGGACTTTTGGTAGGACTCTGCAGCAAACTCTTGGGCAAATAGTGGGTACTACATAGAAAAAACTATTCTGATGAGTAAGTCATATCAAAATTGGTACAAGATCAAATACATGTATATGAATTGATTTGGAGCAATCAGCTTAATGTATATAATTTTCCATTCATTAAAATCAAATATCTATCAATTGCTATGTATCCAACATTATGTTGCAAAAATCATCTGCAATCAATGACTTGATAATTTTATTGGTGATGAACTCACAACTCTATAATCAAATAGGACATCTGCAATTGATGTGATTTGATCTATGTCAATGCAATCCAAGATGTTTTATGCAGAACATACAGAAAATTCAACAACCACATTGTTTTCATATATGACAAGGTTGATGCCTATATATTGCTGCCTAAGTATTCCAGTCACTATGATTCCTATACAAGTCTCAACTCATCTTTAGTTCAACCCAGCAAAAAACTATCTCCCTGCTCACAAGCATGGTCTGGACCAAAATAATCAATGATGGATCTGGCTTGGTATTTGCCTAATGATTTTAGTATGCCCCAAATGTCTATTTTTAGCCTTCATACATATACTTGGGCATTGCTGATTAATCTAGTAGAGCTGGATACCTCAGAGAGTTGACTGCAATGGAAGAATCCTAGTAGAAAACTGTGACACAGGTTCTACCTCAAGATGCCAGTGTTCCATCCTACTTCTTCACAAAAAGCACTGGTGCTCCCTAAGGTGACTTGCTGGGTCTGATATATCCTTGCTCCAGTAGCTGATCTATTTGTCTCTTCATCTCTTCCAACTCTAATGGACTCATTCTGTAAGGTGTCTTACTCACTGAAGGGCTATCTCCTGTTTCAATGGCATGATCCATGTCTCTGACTGGTTATAGGCTTACAAGCTCATCTGGAAATACGTCTGAATATTCCTTCAAAAGAGTCTGGGCCTTGTGGTGTACTGAAGTAGAGGAATCCCCCTCTAATACTGCCATGAGGAGCATCTGGGTTCCTTTTTGTAGTGCTCTCCAGAACTGTGTCTTGCTAAGCTCACCTGTTTCATACACACTGGATTGAACAAGTTAAAATCTAGTCTAGCAGGTAATAGCCCATAGGTCTTGTTGTCCTTCTGGATCTGAGTGGCATGGTTCTCCACTTGATTGATGCATTATGACTAAATAGCCAGGTTTTCCCAAGTACAAGGTCAAACTTGCAGTTCCTAAATATACAGGCCTGTAGATCTTCTTCATAGTCATTGATCTTCATCCTACTGGCTGAGTAATATGGTTGATTATGTGAGAGTTCCCATCAGCTGTTAAGACTGAAGTTGACTTGGTGGGCTCCAAGTTGATTCCAGCTTTCAAAGCAAATTGTTCTGACATGCACTCATGCAATGCTCATGAGTCAATCATGATCTTAGCAGGTACTCCATTGATTACTCCATTCAAGTATAATAGCTTTCCTGGGTTTGAGGTCATCTGGGATAGGTATTCTTCTGTCATATGGATGGTGAGTTCTGAGTCTTCTTCAAGTTCATCCTCCATGCTACTATGCTCCATGGCCTCAATATGGTTACAGGTTCTTGATGGCTGGTGTCCATTTTGTCTCTGAGGGCAGTACTTTGCAATATGTCCCTGCTGGTGGCAATTGAAGCAAAGTCCTTTCTTCTTACATTCTTCTGAGTTAGGATTCTTCTGCATAGCATCTATTTCCATTGGCACTGCTTCTGATTGTCTTCTTTCATAGTGATTGTAGCCTCTCTGATTAGTCATTGTGGGCTTTCCAACTCTAAACATAGCTGAGTCCTAGTCAATGGCAATCTTGGTCACTGGTAGCAATAATTAGGTCATCCATATAAAGAACTAGGATGATCACACCCTTTTTGAGCTGTTTCACATATATATATTGTGATCTGCAGTGCTACAAGAAAACTCATCTTGCTCTAGGTATGTGTCAATCTTGCTATACTAAGCTCAAGGTGCCTGCCTAAGCCCATACAATGATTTTCTAAGTTTACACACATTATAGGGTCTTTTGGACCGGTAAAACCCTCTGGTTGCTCTATATATATAGTTTGTTGCAAGTCCCTATTTAAACAGGCTCTTTTAATGTCCATTTGGTGTAGATCTAGACTGTGTACAGCTGCCAGGGCTAGAACTTTCCTAATGGAGTAAAACTTGGCAACCAGAGCAAATGTTTCCTTAAAGTCTAGTCCCTGGAGCTGAGAATAGCCTTTAGCCACCAGTCTAGCCTTGTACTTATCAACAGCACCATTTGATATTATCTTGATGTTGTAAACCTATCTACATACTACAGGCTCTCTCCCATTTGGTAAATCTACCAGTTCCAACATTTTTGCTTTGATCAGTGATTGGTACTCCCCCTGCTTGGCTTGTTGCCACTTAGTAGCATCTGGACTTTGCATTGCCTGTTCCAGATTCTGAGGTTCAGCACATAAGGCAAGATAAGCTTCTTCATGATCATTGGATATCTGCCACCAAGATACAGGGGCATTTCTTATTTGGGTAGATCTCCTAACTGGGATAATCTCCTCTGTTCTGGAACTTGCAGAATTGTCATCTGTATCTGGCTGAATTAGGTATGTTTTGTCTTCATTAGTGTTAATTGCATCATCAGGTAGCTGGCCAATGATTTCAGTGGCTTTATGATCTGAATTAGCTTCTGAATATTGCTATCATGCACCCTATACTCTTTAGTATCTTCACAATACCCAAGAAAGATACCTTTCCTAATCTTTGGTTCCAAATTTGAGTGTTTTTTGTCAGGGATGTGATAAAAAATATCACTGCCAAAGATCTTGAGGTATTCAAGATCTGGTTTCTTGCCTGTATATACTTCAAAGGGTGTAGAATTGTGTAGTGCTGTTGCTGGGTATCTGTTCCTGATGTAAACTGCGGTAGCAACATATTCAGCCCACACTGGTAGTCCATTCCCTTATCATGCAATATACATCTTCTCATCTCTACATTTGTTCTATTTGCACATTCTGCTACTCCACTTTACTGAGGAGTATGAGAAGCTGTGGTCTGTTGAAGTATACAGTAGATGAGCAGTTTTTTGCAAACTCCTTTGAACAGTATTCTCCTCCGTTGTCATTTTATAGTAACTTCAACTTACACACAGTTTGCATTTCTGCCATGTTTTTCAAGTGCTTAAATGTCTCTGAAGCATTATCCTTTGTTTTGAGGAAGTATATCCATGTATATCTTGTTTTGCCATGAATAAATATCATAATGTATCTCTTGGCTCCAAAAGACAGTGTTCTAATGGGGCACATATGTCTGAGTGTACAATAGCCAGTATTTTGGTGGTATTGATGCCTTCTGGGCTCTTGAAGCATTGCCTAGCTTGGTTGTCATATGAACACCTTACAAATATTCAATTTGATTGGTATTAAGTACTTTAGGCCCAAAACAACATGCTTTTTGCCAATTGGCTCATTTTCTGTTCCCCAATGTGACCTAGCCTCCTATGCCATGTCTCCCAGTTGATTACATAAGTTTCAGCAATGTTGACATACTCAGATACAATGATCTTGCATTGTAACTTGTATATATTATGATTTCTGATTCCCAAAGCTAATTTTTGTATATTTTCACACAGTAACAAGCAGATCATCTTAGTAAAAGCAAATTTCAGTCCCTGAGCGGTTAGTTTACTGACTGAGAGTGGGTTCTTTGCTATTCCAGGTACATAAAGTACATTAGTCAGTCTTGCTGTTGTTGCTCCTGAGCCATTACTCATATTTAGTTGTATAGACCCACTGGCAGTAGCTTCCAGAGCAGAGTTATCTCCTGGATAAGCCATTCTTACAGGTATAGTCTTCAAGTTTCTGAATCACTCCTTTATACTACAAATATTTTGTGATGCTCCAGAGTCAGTATACCATTCATTACTGTGGTTACTTGCACTCTCTTGTATGGTTACAAATAACTGTTCATCAGTAGTTATATGGTTTGCCTGCTCTGGTTTCTGTTTTTTG
This sequence comes from Basidiobolus meristosporus CBS 931.73, assembly GCA_002104905.1. NCBI lineage: Eukaryota > Fungi > Basidiobolomycota > Basidiobolomycetes > Basidiobolales > Basidiobolaceae > Basidiobolus > Basidiobolus meristosporus. The sequence goes on along the minus strand of MCFE01000546.1, from coordinate 46,739 downwards.
TCTGCTTGTTTCTTCCTGCATTCTCTTGCCCAGGGTCCTGGCTTTTTACAGTGGTCACAGCAACCAGGTTTTCTTTGGCTTTGTTGCTTTCCCTTCTTCTCTGAGTGTCATTCTGAGCTGAATAAAGCATTATCCTCAATTTTTTCTACTTGATCATTATATCTGAGTACTTCATTGAGAAGTCTTCCTTTGACATAGTCTAAAGTCAAATCCAGTAATACCAAAATATCTTGATAAGTTCCCTAGATTCATAACACTTCTTAAGTTACAACAGGTTGTGGGCCCAAATTGCCTTAGTCTATTCTAACAGCAAATATACTAGTAAACCAAACAAAACAAATATCTTTGCTGAAATGGTAAGGTTTGAACTGTTGCAAATCTTGCAATAGGAGTTGTAGAGGTATAGGGAGTTTAGCTAGTCTTATATTTACTAAAACTTGAGCTGATTTTTATTGATATTTGAGTAGGTCCCTATATATATTAAGCCATATTGATTGCTGACTAGTTGTATTTCCCATACAGGTTGTTGCTGATGTCTCAATCAATTGCATCTTCATCACCCAAGAAGTAGTAAACCAGTAGCATTGGTATTAAGAATCAGTTCAGCATTTAGTGAATGTAAGACTAGCTACACTCCCTATTCCTCTAAAACTGTTGTATCAAGACTTGTAATTTTGGTAGTAGTAATAACTGGAAGCCTTCCCCCTGGAGAGTAAAGAAGCCCCCCTCTACTCCTCTACAACTTGTTTATCAAAACTTATAACACCAACTTAAACATTTAAGTGGTAGATCATAACAGAACAAAAGAACTGCAGACTTTTAAAGAATCAAGTTGCAAAATCACCCAGAGGAAAAGCACTTTCAAATATGATAACCACTAAGAAATTTGAGCCCAAAGGAACTGCAGAAAAAGTCAAAATTTTTCAGGGGCAGGAGAAAAATGCCTTTTATGTCACATTTATCAATGGGCAAGATTCCTTCATGGGACAAATTTGTGCTTCTAATACTGCAAAGTACCATGGAAGCTCTTAGAGAAGATCTTCTGAGTAAAGTGTGTAAGCAAGCTTTATTCAAAAAGAAAGTTTTTGAACATGAGGAAGTGGCTAGATAGTGGCATGCCCCCACTCATTACTTGAATGGGGTCACTTGCAGAAGTTTGCATCAGAATCAATACTGTTGTAAATACTGGGGAAATGACAATCAGTTTGCTTAGCAGGTAAACTGACAAGTATGAGCTACTCAATCTGTCTTTTGAAAGCAGAGAAGAAAACCTGCCCTAAAGGCTATGTTGAAGGTAGGCATTTCCAAGAGCAACTCAGATATATAACTAAGCACAGAAAGCTGAAGTTGATGCTTTATTCAGCTCCAAAGGTCACACAGATAAGAAGTGATTGCAACAATTCCAAAAAAACCCTCTAACTGCAATAACTGTGAGAAGCAAGGATGCTGGGCCAAATAATGCAAGTAAAAACACACAAATCAAAACAGAAACTCCAACATGAAAACCTACAACCACAGGCAGTGAGATGTTTGAAACTGGCAAAGAGTGCACAAGTAACCACTGTGATTAATGGTATATTGACTCTGGAGCTTCACAGCATATCTGTGGTATAAAGAAGTAGTTTATCAACTTGAAGACTATTGCTAAATAATAGATGCATCTTAGATACAACTCTGCATTGAAAGCAACCTCAGCTGAGTCTATACAGCATAATATTAGTAATAGAGCAGGGGTAACATCAACAAAACAAATTCACATACTGTATGTGTCTTAAATTGCTGTAAACCTACTCCCAGTGAGAAAAGTAACACACAGGGATTCTGATTTCCTTTGACTAAGCTGAGCTTCTCAGTATTGAGTGGAGATAGATAGAAATTAGTTTTAGGATTTATAGATCAAGATATAGATTTAAGCTGCAATGAAAGATCATGGTATGGCAAACATTACAAACAGCTAAGAAGCAAGGGCTACCTTGAAGGTATTTATGACCATGCCATTGCTTAAGCACTTGCTGGCTTCTTAATAAACAAGCACTCTACTAGCAAATCCTGCTGGCCACTGATTCTCATCAATCTGAATCTGCCACCCATCATATGGAAACAAAGCAATAATCTGATGGTAGTCTCACTGGCATCTGGGCCTAAATCACCGTCCAACCTGGATAGATACCTGTACACATTGCTGGATGAGCTTTATATGCTTTCCAGTGGGATGATAGTAAATGGGCATCATGTAAAAGCACATATTATTATCTGCATTGAAGATGCTCCAGCCATCAGCAAGATAGCAGCTCTTTCTGGGCACAATGGACCCAATTGCTGTTGAATGTGTGAGATCCAGGGGATTTACTCTAAAACTCACACATGTCATTATTACCCAAGCAGCAGCACTAAGGACATCATCTTTCCACAGAGAGAACACACAGAAGTCAGCATGCAATTGCAGTAAATTTGGCAATATATATGCCATTGGTCAGAATGTGGAATCAATTGGAAACCAGAGATACTTAAGATTGAGGGTATCTGCTGGAGCAAAAGCTTTCCACTGGGTGCAATGCATTTGCTTTTCTACAATATCCCTGCACTGATGGCCAAGTTGTGCTTAGGGCATCTCAAGCTAAATGAGCCCTTTGAGATACTGGAGAAATATGAAAGAATTGCCAAGATATTGCAGAGTATCCACTATCCTGAGTATTTCTCATGGGCTTCAATTAATATTCAAATGCATATGCAACAATACAAATGCAAAGACTGGATGAGCTGGATATGTATTTATTCAGGTGGTGCTCTGAAGCCATTCCTTCCAAGAGTGCATTGAAAGCATTGGAAGTCATGTTTGATCATTGTAGGAATGTTTTTCCAGAAGTGGATCACCAATGCCAACTCGAAACATCTACAGCCGTTGTGCAAGGAGCTTGTGACAGGACTTGAGCAGCTATACTACAAACATAAAGCTGGGCATGTAGATCTCTGCCACTACTGTATCCATTCTACTCCATCTTTCACAGTGTGAGGAGAATATTGGGCCTTGCTTCACATTTTGGGAGTTTCCTCTGGAGCAGATGTGTGGGGAGATAGGAAGACAAGTCAAGCTGCTGGTACTACCATATCCCAATCTCATCAAGAATATTACCTTTCAGTTCATCATTGATGTGATGAGATGACACATAGAGGACAGCCAGGAAGAGTTAGAAAATACTGAAGACAAATGTGCACATGGAGACATCTATGCCAATGGCATTAAGAAGCTAACCAGCCCCAATACATGGGTAATCAGTTATGTAATGCCATGTTGGGTTGGGTGCAACAAGCAACTAGTTTTTATCAGGAAAGCTCTACCAATGTATGCTGGATTTCTGATGGACACAAGCCAACTTCTACACCATTCAATACAGAATTCACACAAACAAAAGCCAGAGCACACCAAAAGGGAGGACTAGAGTCCAGTAGGGAAAAGGGATATATTGGCACAATACCAAGAAGTTCTTTGCAGATATTCAGGAGGTATTCATGACAGAGGTGGCAACAACCAAGCATATGTTTACAAGATGTATATGTTACCAGCAGCACAAGGTATATGGCAAATTTGCATGGATCACACTAAAGAGCTTTAAAGATGAGGTAATAGAAGTATGCCAATTGTAGAAGGTGTGCACATTTGTAGAGGTTAGTAAGCAGGAGGCTATAGTTTTTTTTTATTTGAACTAAATGTGGAATACCCAAGGTAGTAGTGGGTACGCAAATAAAGAGGGGTAATTCTACAGTGGAATATAACAAGCTTTTACTGTTAGATAGCGGTATATTGGGCCATAAGTGCTAAATGGTGCCATTGTGCTCAGAGGAGGTAAAGCTTTCAAAAGAAAGTATGAGTTGTTCATACTTGTCTGGTAAGCTGCAAAGCAGACAGAGTATCTTTGCTTCATCATATACACCAGCATTGATACTGTAAAGTTCTTCTACAAGTGTCTCCATTCCAGTAATGAGGTGAAGCATGTCATCATCTGGCTACTTCCTCATGTTGAAGAACTTTTGTTTTAAACAAAGCTTGCTTGATACTGACTTTGCTCTAAAGAACTTTTCTAAGTATTCCCATGCTGCTTTGGCAGTATTTGAGGCGTGGACTTGTCCAATGAAGGAATCTGAGCATTGATACATATGGCATTAAAGGCCTTTCTCTCCTTCACTTGAAACTTCTCCACTTCTTCTGCTGTGCCTTTGGGTTCAGCTTCTTTCCTCTTACTATATTCCAATGCTTCCTTTCCTCAAGGCTTATCTGCATCTTGATTCTTCAAAGTCTGTAGTTCTTCCCATCAAGCCTCTCCTTAACAGGAAAGATGTTTGTGTTGTTATGTTTGCTAGTAAAATCATCTTTAGAAAAGATTAAGGCAATGGGGGCTCATAACCTGTTACAATTTAGGAAGTGATTTGGATATAAGGAACTTTTCAAGAAATAGTTATAATAGTTGACCTGGTGTGCATTATTAAAGAAGCTCAGTATTTACACCTTTGTAGAAATAATAATGCGGTAACACTAAGTAAGGAGGGTTTCTCAATATTCAGGAGCATTCTGTAGCTGCTTCAGGGTTAGTACATAATACTTAGTAATAGTGCTACCTTGATCATGACTAAAGGGAATATTCATAAGATCATAGATCTGAAGAAAGTGTCAAAGTTAGAGCTGTAGTTTAGTCCCACAGTGACAGCACCTAGTCCAGAATTGCTTAACTAATCTTTAGCTGCTGAATGATACCAAATAGTCCAATATTTCAACAAGAGCTAAGATGATCACATCCATTTTAAGCTGTTTCACAGATATTCTGAAGCTTGCAGTACGTCAAATGAGCCCAATCTCCCCTATATACGCATCAATCTTGTAATACCTTGCTGTTCGAGCATGCCTAAGCTCATACAACAATTTCTAAGTCTGCACACCTTATGGGGGCCTTTTGGCTTGGTAAAACCTTCTGGTAGCTCCATGAATATAGTGACTTGCAGATTCCCATATAGAATGGCACTTTTAATATCCATTTGGTGTTGATCTAGACTGTGTACAGCTGCCAGGGCTAGACTGTCCTAATGGAGTTAAACTTGGCAACCAGAGCAATTGTTTCCTTAAACTCTAGTACCTGAATTTGGGAATAGTCTTTGGCCACAAATCTAGCCTTTTACCAATCAACAGGACCATTTGTGGTTATCTTGATCTTGTGGGCCCATCAACATACTATTGGCTTACTCCCATTGGGTAAATATACCAGTTCCCACATTTTACCCTGATCAGTGATAAGCACCCCACCAGCATGGCTTGTTGCAACAGAGCAGCATGTGGACTCTGTATTGCCTGTTCTGTTGAAATATTGGACTATTTGGTATCATTCAGCAGCTAAAAATTTACTTAACAATTCTAGGCTAGTCTTAGTCACTGTAGGACTCATTTACTGGCTTTACTTTGCCACTTTCTCCAGATATATGATCTTATGATTATTCCCCTATAGTCAGGATCAAATTAGCACTATTACCAAACATTATGTACTAACCCTGAAACTGTTACAGAATGCTCCTGAATATTGAGAAACCCTCCCTACTTAGTGTTGCAGCTGTATTACTTCTACAAAGGTATAAATACTGAGCTTCTTTATGAATAAACAACAGTTCAACTATTATCACTATTTCTTGATAAGTTCCTTATATCCAAATTACTTCTTAAATTGCAACAGGTTATGAGCCCCGATTGCCTTAATCTATTCTAAAGATGACTTCTACCAGCAAACAAAGCAATACCAACATCTTCCCTGTAAAGGAAAGGTTTGATGGGAAGAACTACAGACTTTGGAGAATCAAGATGCAGATCCACCTTGAGGAAAGAAAGCTTTGGAACATAGTAACAGGAAAGGAAATTGAGCCCAAAGGAACAGCAGAAGATTTGGAGAAGTTTCAGGAGAAGGAGAGAAAGGCCTTCAATGCAATATGCATCAATGTGCAAGACTTCTTCATTGGACAAATCCATGCCTCAAATACTGCCAAAGCAGCATGGGAATCCTTGGAGAAGATCTTTAGAGCAAAGTCAGTATCAAGCAAGCTTTATTTGAAACAAAAGTTCTTCAACATGAGAAAAAAGCCAGATGATGACATGCTACAACTCATTACCAGAATGGAGACACTTGCAGAAGAACTTTACAGTATTAATGCTGGTGTAGATGATGAAGAAAAGATACTCTGTCTGCTTTGCAGCCTACCAGACGAGTATGAGCCACTCATACTTTCTTTTGAAAGCAGAGAAGATAACTTGACTTTAGACTATGTCAAAGGAAGACTTCTCCATGAAGAACTCAGATGTAATGACCAAGCAGAGAAAATTGAAGATAATGCTTTATTCAGTTCAGAAAGGCACACAGAAAAGAAGGGAAAGCAACAAAACCAAAGAAAACCTGGCTGCTGTAACTACTGTAAGAAGCCAGGACACTGGGCAAGAGAATGCAAGAAGAAACAAGCAGACAAAAAGAGGCTAGGACACATTGGGGAACAGGAAATGAGCCAATTGGTGAAAAATCAGCTTGTTTTGGGCCTAAAATACTCAATTCTGATCAAACTGAATGTTTGTAAGGGATGTTCATATGGCAAACAAGCTAGGCAACGTTTTAAGAGCTCAGAAGGCATCAATACCACCGAAATATTGGCTATTGTACACTCAGACATATGTGGCCCCATGAGAACACTGTCCTTTGGAGCCAAGAGATACTTTATGACGTTTATTGATGACAAGACAAGATATACATGGGTGTACTTCCTCAAAACAAAGGATGAAGCTTTAGAGACGTTTAAGCACTTCAAGAACATGGCAGAAACACAAACTGGGTGTTAATTGAAGGTACTACGAAGTGACAATGGAGGAGAATACTGCTCAAAGGAGTTTGCAAAATACTGCTTGTCTACTGGTATACTTCAACAGACCACAGTTCCTCATACTCCACAGCAAAATGGAGTACCAGAACGTGCAAATAGAACAATAGTAGAGATGGGAAGATCTATGCTACATGATAAGGGAGTGGACTACAAGTTTTGGGCTGAATCTGTTGCTACCGCTGTATACATCAAGAACAGATGCCCAACAACAGCACTACGTGATTCTACACCCTTTGAAGCATATACAGGCAAAAAACCAGATCTCCAGCACCTCAGGATCTTTGGCAGTGATGTTTTTTATCACATCCCTGACAAAAAACGCTCAAAGTTGGAACCAAAGAGTAGAAAAGGGATCTTCTTGGGTATTGTGAAGATACTAAAGGGTATAGAGTGTATGATGGCGAGATTCAGAAGCTGATCAAGAGCAGGGACGTTGTATTTGAGGAGAATTCAGATCAGAAAGCCACAGAAATCATTGGCCAGCTGCCTGATGATGCAATCAACACAAATGAAGAAGATACGTACCAAATCCAGCCAGAGATGGAAGATACTTCTACCAGTTCCAGATCAGAACAGATTATCCCAGTTAGGAGATCTACCAGAATAAGAAATGCCCCTGGATCCTGGTGGCAGACATCCAATGATCATGAAGAAGCTTATCTTGCCTTATGTGCCAAACCTCAGAATCTGGAACAGGCAATGCAAGGTCCAGATGCTACTAAGTGGCAACAAGCCATGCAGGAGGAGTACCAATCACTGATCAAGGCAAAAACGTGGGAACTGGTAGATTTACCAAATGGGAGAAAGCCAATAGGATGTAGATGGGTCTACAAGATCAAGATAACCACAAATGGTGCCGTTGATAAGTACAAGGCTAGATTGGTAGCTAAAGGCTATTCCCAGATCCAGGGACTAGACTTTAAGGAAACATTTGCTCTGGTTGCCAAGTTTAACTCTATTAGGACAGTTCTAGCCCTGGCAGCTGTACACAGCCTAGATTTACACCAAATGGACGTCAAAACAGCCTTTCTAAATGGGGATTTGCAAGAAACTATATATATGGAGCAACCAGAAGGTTTTACCGATCCAAAAAGCCCCCATAAGGTGTGCAAACTTAGAAAATCATTGTATGGGCTTAAGCAGGCACCCAGAGCATGGTATAACAAGATTGACACATATCTAGAGGAAATTGGGTTCTCTCGTAGCACTGCAGATCACAGTATATATGTGAAACAGCTCAAAAAGGGTGTGATCATCCTAGTTCTTTATGTGGACGACCTAATTATAGCTACAAGTGATCAAGAGGCACTTAAACAGACGAAATCAGATCTCTTCAGCAAGTTTGAGATGAAAGATCTTGGAAAATTGAGCTATTTTCTTGGAATTGAGGTCAAATTTGACATACCTACGCAGAAAATTGTGCTGAATCAGTCTAAGTACATCAGGGACATTCTTAGACGCTTCAAAATGGAAAATTGCAAACCTGTAGCAACCCCTATGGACAATAACCTGAAATTAAGCAAATCTCAGCCAGTTATAGATGAAAACGGCTCAAATATGGACCAAAACTTTCCCTATCAATCAATGGTCGGTAGCCTAATGTACTTGATGGTGTCTACATGTCCAGATATTGCAGTAGCAGTTGGAATAGTCAGTCAATTCATGCAGAATTATGGATCAGATCAAATTGCAGCAGTTAAGCGGATTTTCAGATATTTACAAGGTACCATAAATATGGTACTGGAATACTCTGGAGCAGCTAATAGGCGAAAATTTGATGGTTATAGTGATTCAGATTGGGGTAGAGATCTGATTGACAGACACTCTACCACAGGCTATGTATTTCTTTATGCTGGTGCAGCTATTACTTGGAATTGCAAGAAACAACCAACTGTGGCACTATCTACAACTGAAGCCAAATATATGGCTGCATGTCAAGCAACTAAGGAGGCTATATGGCTACAAAGATTATTCAAAGACTTAGGTTTTAATTCAGGTGAACCAACATGTATTTACAAGGATAATCAAAGTTATATTTCATTAGCTAGAAATCCTACTAATCATGCCAGAACTAAGCACATTGATATACAGCATCACTTTGTGAGGGAAGCTGTAGAAAATAACTTAGTAGAGCTGGTTTACTGCCCAACTGACAAAATGGTGGCAGACATATTGACAAAACCACTAGCTAGGCCACAGTTTGAGATCCTTAGAGAGAAATTGGGATTAAGAAATTATTTAGTTGAGGGGGAGTGTTCAAATATTGGACTATTTGGTATCATTCAGCAGCTAAAAACTTACTTAACAATTCTAGGCTAGTCTTAGTCACTGTAGGACTCATTTAGTGGCTTTACTTTGCCACTTTCTCCAGATATATGATCTTATGATTATTCCCCTATAGTCAGGATCAAATTAGCACTATTACCAAACATTATGTACTAACCCTGAAACTGTTACAGAATGCTCCTGAATATTGAGAAACCCTCCTTACTTAGTGTTGCAGCTGTATTACTTCTACAAAGGTATAAATACTGAGCTTCTTTATGAATAAACAACAGTTCAACTATTATCACTATTTCTTGATAAGTTCCTTATATCCAAATTACTTCTTAAATTGCAACATGTTCCAGATTCTGAGGTTTGGCACATAAGCAGGTGCTGTTTGCCTGAATATGTTCAAAGAGTGTAGAGACATGTAGTGCTGTTGTTGGGCATCTATTCCTGATGTACAGTGCAGTAGAAGCAGATTCAGCCCCTAACCTGTGGTCCTCACCCTTATCATGTAGCATAGATCTTCCCATCTCTACTACTGCTCTATTTGCATGTGCTGGTATTCCATTTTGCTGTGTAGTGTGTAGAACAGTAGTCTGTTGAAGTACGCCAGTAGATTAGCTGTATTTAGCAAATTTCCTTGAGCAATATTTCCCCCCATTGTCACCAAACAATTCCTTGATTTACACCTGGTTTGTGTTTCTACTATATTCTTGAAGTTCTTAAACATCTCCAATGCCTACCCCTTTGTCTTGAAAAAGTACACCCATCCATATCTTGTATTGTCACCAATAAAAGTCATAAAGTATCTCTGGGCTCCTAATGACACTCTTGGGCCCAGATATGTCAAGTGCACAGTAGCCAATATTTTAGTTGTGTTGATGCCTTCTGAGCTCCTAAAACACTGCCTAGCTTGTTTGCCATATAGCAACCCTTACAGACATTCAATTGGATCCAAGTTGAGTAATTCAGGCCCAAAACAAGTTGTTTTCACCAATTGTCTCATTTTGGTTCCCCATTGAGTCCTTGCCTCCTATGCCATGTCATCCAGTTAGTTTCATCCGCTTTAGCAATGTTGACCTACTCAGTTACAATGATCTTGAGTTATAACTTGTATATGATGTGATCTCTGATCCCCAAAGCTACTTTTTGTCTTTTTCACCTAATGTGGAGCAACTCAGCAATGTAAACACAAGTTTCAGTCCCAGAGTAGTTACCTCACTGACTGAGAGTAGGTTCTTGGCTATTATAGGCAAATGTAGTGCATCAGTCAGTTTTGCTGTTATTGCCACTGAAATATTACCCATATTTAGCTGTACAGACCCACTGATGGTTGCTTCCAGTGAGGAGTTGTCTCCCAGATAAACCTTTCTTACAGGGATAGTCTTTAAGTTTCTGAGCCACTCTGTTATATTGGAATATGCTTTGATGCTCCAGTTAATATACCATTCATTACTTCAGTTGCTTGCACTCTCTTGTACAGTTACAAATAACTGTTCATCTGTAGTTATCTGGTCTGCTTGCTCTAGTTTCTGTTTTTTGTCTGCTTGCTTCTTCTTGCATTTGCTGGCCCAGTGTTCAGGCTTCTTACAGTAGTTACAGCAACCAGGTTTTTTTTTGTTTTGTTGCTAACCTCACTTTCCTGGGTGCCTCTCTAAGCTGAATAAAGCATTAGACTTGTACTGCTGGATAGTGCCACATTGAGCAATGAGCACCAAATAATGCCATAGTGTGCCAGGGAGGCCAAGTTGGCCTATGCTTTTGGGAATTTAACTATGCTATTGGGAATTTACCCCCTCAAGTTCTCCCCCTTATACCGCACATTTTGATTGTTTTCAGATAGTTAGGTTTTAATAGTTTTTACCATATTTTTGACACACCACTTTTCCTAGTTTTTACCACATTTTCTTATTTCTCTTTACCCAACCTCAAGTTCTCCCCATTATATTTGTTGTTTTAAAGAAAGCTTGCTTAATACTGACTTTGCTCTAAAGATCCTCTCCAGGGATTCTCATCCTGCTTTAGCAGTATTAGAAGCATATATTCTCCAATGAAGGAACCCTGTACATTGATTCTTGTGCCATTAAAGACCTTTCTCTCCTTCTCTTGAATCTCCTCCATTTCTTATGCTGTTCCTTTAGGCTCAACTTCTTTTCCTGCTAGTATATTGCAAAGCTCTCTTTTCTAAAGGTGGATTGCATCTTGATTCTGAAAAGTCTGCTGTTCTTCCTATCAGAACTCTCCTTTACAGGGAAGATACATGTATTGTTCTGTTTGATGGTAGAAGTCATTTTTAGTATAAATCTATGCATTTGGGGTTGGTAACCGGTTGCAATATAACAAGTCAATTGGATATAAGGAGCTTATTGGGAAATAGTAGTGCTAGCTGAACAGTTGTTTATTCATAAAGTACCTTAGTATTTATACCTTTGTAGAAGTAGTACAGCTGTAACACTGAATAAGGAGGGCTTCTCAGCACCCAGGAGCATTTTATAACAATTACAGGGTTAGTACCACAATAATAAATCTCAAACATCAAACTCTGAGTTTTGGCTGATATTCTGCTGGTATTCTAATGATATTTTGCAAGGATTCAGCTGGTGTTTTTAGTTCAAAATATCAAGTACAATTTTTGATGGGAGTAATGAGCAGCTAATTATTAAAGTTTGTATGGATGCTAGTTGGCCTGGTCTTCGCCTGGGGAATATGTTTGCTTGCCTGCCCATCAGCTAACAACAGAGATATTGAAGGTTGTCAATTGTGAGAAACTTGGAAATCACCTGATATTATGATGGTATTTTTGCGGGCATTTTCTTGACTTTTTTAGGATACAAAATAATTGGTAAAACTACTAATTTGCTTTTGCCTAAAGAGGAATAATAATAGGATTGTAGATCCAAAGACAGTGTTTAAGTTAGGGCAGTAGGTTTGTCCCACAGTGACTAAGACTTGTTTAGAATTGTCAAGTAAATATTTGGCTGCTGAACAATACTAATTAGTCCAATATTTCAACAACTTCTGCCATAGGTACCTCTACACATCAAAACTTGTTGTCCATCACACTGAAGTTGCTCTTGACAGGGCTTTGCAGGTTCTGGGTCATGGTAGCTATTTCTGGTTACTGCTAGCTGCGCATCAAGAGTTCCTATTGCTGTTGGACCATGACTTACGGCATAGCACTCTACCATTCCAGATATTTTGATATCCTGAGGGGGGCTGCTTCTTTCTCCAGCAGGGAGGTTTCTGGTTATGGCTGCTCTCAATGTTACAATCTTAATATAAGAGTTACAGAGGAATGAGGAGTTTAACAAGTACTGTAATCATTAAAATTTGAAAAAATCTTCATAAATGTGACAGCAGTTCATTATAGACAGTTTGTCAGATCAATTGCTAACTAATTGGAGTTAAAAATTCAGGCTGTGGCTGATGACTCATATAGCCATATCATCAGAACCCAATTAAATCTTACATTTTATATCTATATCTGTGTAATAAAAATCTGCTGACTTATCTGCTAGCAAATACTACTATCTTGATGGATCATAGTGATATACTCATAGGCCAAACAAAACAATAAATAATTTGACTAAAAACTGATCTAACTTGACCATCTGAGCATCAGATATGAAAACACTTTGCCATGAAAGTTACTAACTGGTATCCTGCTCTGTAACATAAACAGTTAACAAATAACAGGTATATGTAGCTATCTGTTGAAATATTGGACTATTAGGTATCATTCAGCAGCCAAAAATTTACTTAACAATTCTAGACTAGTTTTAGTCACTGAAGGACTAATTAACTGCCTCAACTTTGCCACTTTCTTCAGATATATGATCTTATGACTATTCCCCTATAGTCAGGATCAAATTAGCACTATTACCAAAGATTAAGTACCAACCCTGAAACTGTTACAGAATGCTCCTGAATATTGTGAAACCCTCCCTACTTGGTGTTACAGCTGTATTACTTCTACAAAGGTATAAATACTGAGCTTCTTTATGAATAAACAACAGTTCAACTATTATCACTATTTCTTGATAAGTTCCTTATATCCAAATCACGTCTTAAATTGCAACACTATCCAGGTTGGATGGTTATTTAGACCTGGTATCAGTTAGACCACCATCAGGTTTCTGCGTTAAAACCGTAAGATTTGATGCTGAATGAGATCAAATAGTCTAATATTTCAGCTCTCTCCTGGAGCTACATAACTTCTTAATCCCAATTGATCTCTGAGAATCTGAAACTGTGGCCTGGCTAATGGTTTGATCAATATACAAACACCATTCTGTCAGTTTGGCAGTAAACTAGCTCTACTAAGTGTTTTTCAGCAGCTTTGCTCACAAAGTGGTGCTGTAAATATATGTGTTTATTTCTGGCATTATCAGCAGGATCACTTACAAATTAAATACAGCTTTCTTTTTTCTGGTAAATACATGCTGGCTGATCTCAAATGAAATCCAAGTCCTGGCATAGTTTCTGTAACTGTAGAGCCTCCTTAGCTGCTTGACAGGGAGTCATATACTGTGCCTCCATTTTATAGAGGGCCACTGTTAGCTGTTGCTTGTAATCACTAGTTGTAACTGCACTGGCATAAAGTAATGCCTACCCAGCCCTGGAGCATCTTTTGTTATGATCCCTTCACCAATCTGAATCACAATAATCATCACGTTCTAGCCAATTAATTGCTTCAGAGTATTCCAGTACCATGCTTATGGTACCTTGTGGATATCTAAAAATCTGTTTCATTGCTATGATTTGATCAGGTTCATAATTCTGTGTGTCTTGACAGACTACTCTTACTGCTACAGTAGTATCAATTTTCTATGTATCAATGTCAAATATGACTTCAATTCCTGATACTGTCTGCTTACTCTATATGTACAAAAAATCTTCATTCCCTTTTTAAGCTGTTTCACACATAAAGTATACTTGACAGTACTGCAAGGGAACCCTATCACCACTGTATATGTGGCAATCTTGCTATACCATCCTCATGGTGAGTGTATAAGCCCTAATAACAGTTTTAATTCTGCCCACATTATAGGGGTATTTGGGTTGACAAAACCTTCTGATAGCTCTATATGTGTAGTTTCTGCAGATCCCCAGCTAGAATGACTGTTTTGATGGCTGTATAGTACAGTTATAGACAGTGCATAGCTGTCATTGCTAGGACTGTCCTAGTCAACTTCAGTTTGGCTATCAGAGTAAGCACATTCCTCAAAGTCTGGTCCCTGGATCTGGGAAAAGCCTTTAGCCTCCAATCAAGCTCTGTATTTACAAATGGTACCATTTGAGTTGATAATGATTTTGTAAACCCATTTACATCCTGTTGGCTTTCACAGATTCAGCCCAAACCTTGTGGTCCATTTGCTTTCATATTACATACATTTCCCATCTCTAATGCAGGCCCATGTATGTGTTCTGCTACCCAATTTGCTGTGAAGTATGTCAACAGTGGTTTCTCAAAGTATGCCAGTATTTGAGTTGTACTTTGTAAGCCTCCCAGGACAGTAATCTTATTAGTTGCCACTTTCAAGTACCTTCAGCATATATCCAGTTTGTGTTTCTGCTACGTACCTCAAGTTCTTAAAGGTCTCTAAAGCCCCATTCTTTAACCTGAGGAAGTACACAAATGGAAATTGTATCATTTCATCAACAAAAGCCATAAAGAATCTCTTGGCCCTAAAAAAACCAGGTTCTCATGGACCCCATAAGACTGAGTGTACTATAGCCAATATTATGGTGGTATTTATACCTCCTGAGCTCCTTGAATACTGTCTAGCTTTTTTGCATATTTGCAACCCTTAAAGATATTTAACTTGATGCCAATGTAGTAGTTAAATTTGCAAACAAGTTGATTTTTCACCAATTGGCCCATTTTCAGTTCCCTAATGTATCCTAGCCTATTACATCATATCTTCTAGTAAGTCTTTTCAATTTCAGCAATGTTCACATACACAGCCATGACAACATCACCACCACCCATATTAGCAGGTATGCTGTCAGCCCATACCAAAGCATTAATGAAGCAATTAGGTGCAGTGGCTGATAGGATAGATGCAATAGCCCAGAGAAATCAGGAAATAGTCCAGCAACAGGATGAGTGGATAATATGCGTAGAGCAATTAATATCTCAGGTAGAGAAAGCAGTATCTTTGCTGCAAAGAAGGGACTCAAGTAGCTCAATGTCACAGCTAAGAATTGAGCCATTTCCCAGTGTAATAGCAGAGGAACACTGTACAGTCTTTGAAGCAAAGCTACAGTGATCAATGATAAAGCCCACGGAAAAACCTATCATCATGTGGGAGGGCAATAATATGGTGTTTATACCAAAGTCTAAAAATCAAAAAAACATTGAAGATCTCTGAAGCTGTTGAGTGCAATAATGCAGAGTGGGCTAATACACAAGAGGTCATCAGAAGTCTAGCAAGTCATCACCTTATGGCCAGCATACCTTGGGACCATCAGGAACTCAAGGCCAAGCATAATGCACTTGACTAGTTCCATGAGCATTATCCAGGATTCAAACAGGAAATGGATTCCAGTCAGTTGAACTACACTCCAGAAAGGTAGATGAGTTTGCTGAAAAAGGTCATTTGTCTGCCACAGCCTCCACGTCCTTCATTGTTGACAGAGTGAAGATCTGTGGTAATGGAATGTATCTCATTACTACAATATCTCAAAACCAATATTGCACTCATTTCTTTACGCCGCTTTTTTTGCTATTGTAACACACAAGTGAAAGATCAAGAAATTCTAACTTTAAAGGACAAAAACTCCAGACCCTGACAAGCAATCCACTCAAAAAATTATGTCATAAAGAACACGCAGTAGCTAACACATGTTTCAAATTTCAGCTCATTTGAAGCAGTGCTTAAGGAGTTATGACCAAAAGAGTCCAATTATTGTATACTATGCTACTATTGCTAGGATTACTCTGGTGACTTTGATTGCATGCAAATTTTGAACCAGACAATAATGTCATGTGAGATTTCCACAGGTGCTGCACCTATGTCCATTCTGTGCCACTGCAAGATTTTAGCTTTGTATCATGTGTCTTGCTAGTGCAACTGCCCAAAAGCTTTGATCCTTCAGAAATCTCAATTTATGACTTCCCCAGCTGAGCAATAAGGGGGCCTCTCTTTCCAGAATCTCCACACTACAATTACAGTTTTAAAGCTTATAAGACTTCCCCTGCATTACTTTCACTTTTGAGTATTCTGACTTTGATTGGTACCACAACAATAAAGAGACTGCAAAGCTCACAAGAATGCAGTCTAAGTTCTACAAGAAAACAACCGCTTTTCTATCAGAAAAGTCCCCTCCGAAAAACCTTTTACTCTAAAGACACCCCTTTAGTCTAAAGAACCCTTTAAAGGCCCTTTCAAGAAACCCCTTACTCTAAAGAAGCCCCTTTGGGCACCCCTTCAGCGTAAAGTCCACTTTAGAGACCACTACAAGAAGCCCCTTTACTCTAAAGACATACCTTTAGACACCCCTTTATGTTGAGAGACCCCTTGAGAGACTTCTACAACATACCTCTTAAGGTTAAAGGGGAGCACAGAACTTCCATTCTAGATATATTTTCTCAGAAAGGAAAGTGACTTCCAAACAAAGAAAAGTTGCTTCAAAAGTAAATAAGCTTAATAGTCAACAGAAGGTCAGAACACTGCTGCAGAAGTGAGAATCACTGTCTATAGTATATTTTAAGCATAAGATTGAGAATATTAATGAAAGTTACATCTTCTATTGGTATATCAAACTCCCAATAAGCTATTTTAGTATTAGCATACTGGAAGTTATTTATATTGTCAATTAGCCTCTACCATTATAGAATATGCCCCAAACTAATCATAACACAACACAACAGCTCACACTGACAGACAAGGCTACCACATCAAGAGCTGAAAAGACTATCACAATACCTTCAGTGGAGTTTTGGAGCATTAATTGGAACACCAAGAGGTTGCAGCACTTCTCCAAGTGTTACAAGTCTTGGTATAAGAGTTGTAGAGGAATAGGGAGTTTAGCTAGTATTGTATTCACTAAAACTTGAACTGATTTTTATTGAGGTTCTAGCAGCTCCTTATATACATTTTGCCAGATCAATTGCTGACTAATTGTATTTCCTAATGTAGGTTGTGGCTGATGGCTCATTTGCTTGCATCATCATCACCCAATAAGATCCTATTTAATATATCTATTTCTGTCTGATAAGGATATGCTGATTCATTTGCTGACTAATGCTACTGATTTCATAGATAATACTGATATACTGATAATCTAAACATATACTAATTGCTTTGACTAAAAACTGATCTAACTTAAACATTCAAGCGGCAGATCATAACATTCTCCCCTACTAAAGTTGAGAGGGTTCTCCTGAATCTCTTTTCTTGTGATACCAATATCTTGATGGTTCAGTATTATCAGCAAGTCTTGCACGCTTGAGTCTGTCCCTATGCACTAAGTCTTCCCGGATATTACCTTGTTTGTCCACCAGTTGGTAAGTTGCAAATGGACATTCTCTGATGATCTTGAATGGTCCTGTCCATTGTGGCTCAAACTTCTTCCGAGTGTTGTTTCTTAGCAATACAAAGTTCCCAACTGTCAATGCTTCTGGTGCTATAGTCTTATCAAATCTCTGCTTCATCTTTTCTGCGCTTTGAGATACTTTGGTCTGTGCCTCTTGACGTCTTTGTTCCAGTTGCTGGTGTCTACTTGGCTGACTGAGTTCATCTTATAAGGTGTCTGTAAGTTTTGGTTGTGTGAGATCTCCTGGAATCCTTGGTTCACATCCATAAACCAAGTAAAATGGTGATTGCTGGGTGGTGTTGTGTACTCTGACTCTGCATGCAAAGAGTGCTTGGTCTATGAACTCATCCCATCTACTGACACCTCCATTTGCATACTTGGTCAGCATTTTTCCAAATAATCCATTAAACCGCTCAGTGACTCCATTAGTTCTGGGGTGATATGCCGAGGTTTTCAAGTGTCTGATCTGCTGCATTTCCAGGTAAGCCTCTAATGTCTTTGCCATAAAGTTTGCACCTCTATCGGATAAGATCTCCACAGGGCATCCAAACTTCATCAGGATCTCATGGTAAATGAAACTTGCAACTTCTTGTTCACTGGCTATTGATACAGCTTTAGCAACTGGCCATTTAGTGGCATGGTCAATTGCTACTATGATCCAACGGTTGCATTTTCTGGTAGTTGGCAGTCTTCCAATAAAGTCAATTCCCCATCTCTCAAATGGTCTTAAAGGCTCCAAAGGGAAGAGTTCAGCAATTCTTTGTGGCTGGCCTTGATTGATTTGGCAGTTTGGGCATGTTTTCACTAGCTTCTCAATATCTTGTTTCATTCTGGGCCACCATGCTCTGGCTTTTACAAGGCTATAGGTTCCTTCAATCCCAAGATGTCCATATCCATTGTGTAGCTTATGTATTAAATCCAGGCGAGCAACATAAGGACAATAGGCAATAGGGCTTCCATCAACAATTTGGTAGAGTGTTTCATTCTGTACAACAAATTTGCTGGCTTCATCACGGATTATCTTCTTGATATCTTCATCCACCTCATTAGGAATGGCTTGGTCCTCCAAGTACTTTGGTAATAGGCTAGGCCAATCTGATTCATGCACCAAGTTGAGTTGAGCAACTTGATCTAATCTTGATAAGGCATCAGCAACCGTGTTGTTTTTTCCAGGACAGTAGACAATCTCCAGGTCAAATTGCTGAATGTATTCACTCCATCTTGTCATTCTTCTAGAGAGTACCTTTTGAGTAAATATATACTTGAGGGAGGCATGATCAGTCTTCACAGTGCATTTGACTCCTTCAATATAGCATCTCCATGTCTTCAAACAGTGTATTATAGCAAGCATCTCCTTCTCATGGACTGGATAGTTTTGTTCTGCTGAGTTCAGTTTCTTGGATTCAAAGGCAAAAGGGTAGTCCTTTCCCTTGTGTTCTTGGCTCAGCACTCCACCAATTGCATAATCTGAAGCATCTGCGCACAGAGTGAACTCTTTTCTGAAGTCTGGTATTCTTAAGCTTGGCAACTTAGCAAGTTCATTCTTTAGGGTCTGGAAGGCAGTCTCACAAGCTATGTCCCACTTGTAGGTATTGTCTTTCTTGAGGATATCAGTTAAAGGGGCTGCAATACTTGCAAATGACTTGACAAATCTCCGATAATAGGAAACCATTCCAAGGAAGGATCTGAGTTCTGATATGCTATGGGGCTGCTTCAAATTCTTGATTACTTCCACCTTCTTGGGGTCTAAGGTTACTCCTGTGCTAGTCACTATGTGTCCCAGATATTCAACGTGCTCCTTGAAGAATTCACACTTGGCTAGCTTGCCATATAGCTTGTTCTCTCTTAGTTTCTTCAAGACCTTTTCAATGTGCACTATGTGATCCTCTTCTGTCTTGCTGTATATCAATATGTCATCCAGGTAGATTATCACAAACTTGTCTAAGTACTCCTGAAAGACAGTCTGCATCAGCGTCATGAATGTTGCAGGGGCATTGGTGAGGCCAAAACTCATGACTAAGTACTCGTAATGTCCATATCTGGTCCTGAATGCTGTCTTGGGGATGTCTTCTGTCTTCACCCTAATCTGGTTGTATCCTGACATGAGGTCAATCTTGCTGAAAATAGTGGCTCCATTAAGTTGGTCTAAAAGCTCATCAATCCAAGGTATGGGGTACTTATTCTTGACGGTAACTGAGTTCAGGGCTCTGTAGTCAATGCACATCCCAAGTGTTCCATCCTTCTTTTTCACAAAAAGCACTGGTGCTCCCCGGGGTGACTTGCTAGGCCTGATGTATCCTTGCTCCAATAGCTGATCAATTTGTCTCTTCATTTCCTCCAATTCCAATGGACTCATTCTGTAAGGTGTCTTGCTCACTGGAGGGCTATCTCCTGTGTCAATGGCATGATCCATGTCTCTGACTGGTGGTAGGCTTACAAGCTCATCTGGGAACACATCTGAATATTTCTTCAAGAGAGTCTGGACCTGCTGGGGTGCTGGGGTAGAGGAATCCTCCTGTAATACCGCCATGAGGAACATCTCGGTACCTTTTCTAAGTGCTCTACAGAACTGGGTCTTGCTAAGTTCACTTGTCTCACACACACTGGAATTGACCAAGTTGAAATCCAGCATGGCAGGTAATAGTTCATAGGTCTTGTTGTCTTTTTGGATCTGAGTAGCATGGGTTCTCCAGTTGATTGATGGATTACAACAAAATAGCCAGGTTTTTCCAAGTACAAGGTCAAACTTGCAGTTCCCAAATATATAAGCCTGTAGGTCTTCTTCATAGTCATTGATCTTCATTCTTACTGGCTGGGTATTACAGTTGATTATGTGGGAGTTCCCATCAGCTGTGGAAACTGAAGTTGATTTGGTAGGTTCCAAGTTGATTCCAGCTTTCAAAGCAAATTGCTCCAACATGTACTCATGCGATGCTCCTGAGTCAATCATGATCTTGGCAGGTACTCCATTGATTACTCCATTCAAGTACATTAGACTTGTTCCGTTGGATAGTGCCACATTGAGCCATGAGTGCCAAATGATGCCATAGTGTGCCAGAGAGGTCAAGTGAGCCTATACTTGGCCACAGAGTGTGAAACATAGCTCTGCATCTTCATGTAAAGCAGCCCCTGTGTTTCACCCATTGCGCAGGAGAAAATCCATTTTTTGACCTTTTTTTGTGGACCAATGTAGCTCAGGATGTGAAAGAGCACAGGAGAACAGAAGATATGCATCTGGTACACAATACCCATGGCACTCTGAATCCAGCTCCTGTAGCTTGTATCATGTCACAAAAATGAATGGCACTATCTTGGTCCACTGGTACTATCTGGCACTATAAGTGCTTTGTATAGATCTTACTTTAGGGCTAATATTTAAATATAGTGCCAGATAGAACCAGTGGACCAAGATAGTGCCATTCATTTTTGTGACATGATACAAGCTACAGGAGCTAGATTCAGAGTGCCATCGGTATTGAGTACCAGATGCATATCTTCAATCTGCTTTTGCTCTAACACATCCTGCACAACATTGATCCAAAAAAAAAAGGTCAAAAAATGGATTTTCTCCAACACAATGAGTGAAACACAGGGGCTGCTTTGCATGAAGATGCAGAGCTATGTTTCACACTCTGTGGCCAGGTAGAGGCTCACTTGGCCTCTCTGGCACACTATGGCATCATTTGGCACTCATGGCTCAATGTGGCACTATCCAACGGAACAAGTCTAATAACTTCCCTGAGTTTGAAGTCATTTGGCACAAGTACTCTTCTGTCATATGGAAGGTGAGTTCCAAGTTTTCTTCAAGCTCATCTTCCACATTACTGTGTTCATGGGACTCAATATGGTTGAAGGTTCTTGTTGGCTAGTGTCCATTTCTTCTCTGAGGGCAGTACTTTGCAATATGTCCCTGCTGGTGGCAATTGAAGCAAAGTCCTCTCTTCTTGCATTCTTCTGAGGAGGGATTCTTCTGCATAGCATCAATTTCCATTGGTACTGCTTCTGATTGTCTTCTTTCATAATGATTATAGCCTTTCTGATTAGTCACTGTAAGCTTCCCAACTCCAAACATAGCTGAGTCATAGTCAATGGCAATCTTGATGGCTTCTTCAATAGTCTGAGGTCTTTGGTAATTGACTTCCTTGCGAGTTCTTTCTTTCAACCCATCAATAAAGTATTCAACTTGATCCAAGGGGTTCATTCTTTCAATTTGTCCAAGTAGACATCTGTACTCATAGATGTATTCTTGCACCATTCCTTTCTGTCTGAGTGTCTTTAACTTCCTTCTTAGTAGTGTCTGCTGGTGTGGAGGTTCAAAAGCATCCTGAATTTCCAACACAAACTCATCCCAGGTAGAGATTGTAGAGCATCCCATCATAGTAGCTGACCTGATCTTGTTGTGGTACCACTGTAAAGCTGCATCTGCCAGGTAAGAAGCTGCATAATGCAACTTGCTTTCTGGAGCAATTCCTTGAGCTTTAAAAGCTTCTTCAATCTGAAAGAGCCAAGTTCCCAGGTTTTCATTGACTCTGCCATGGTACCGGTTGACCTTCACACTAAAGTTGCTCTTGACAGGGCTTTGCTGGCTCTGAGCCATGGTAGTTATTCCTTGCTGCTGTTGGCTGAGGATCTGGAGTAGCTGTTGCTGTTGGGCCAGGATTTGCTGCATGGCATTCTTCCATTCTTGATTGTCTGACATCTTGAGGGTGGTTTCTTCTTTCTTCAGGAGGGAGGTTTCTGGTTATCACTGCTACCAATGTTACAAGTCTTGGTATAAGAGTTGTAGAGGAATAGGGAGTTTAGCTAGTATTGTATTCACTAAAACTTGAACTGATTTTTATTGAGGTTCCAGCAGCTCCTTATATACATTTTGCCAGATCAATTGCTGACTAATTGTATTTCCTAATGTAGGTTGTGGCTGATGGCTCATTTGATGGCATCATCATCACCCAATAAGATCCTACTTAATATATCTATCTCTGTCTGATAAGGATCTGCTGATTCATTTGCTGACTAATGCTACTGATTTCATAGATAATACTGATATACTGATAACCTAAACATATACTAATTGCTTTGACTAAGAACTGATCTAACTTAAACATTCAAGCGGCAGATCATAACACAAGAGCAGTGCTCAAGAGAATGCACTGGAATATGCCAAGGATTTATTGCAAAGACTGGCAGATGATGTGCTAGACCTTGCAGTGCCAGCTGAAGACTGGGACATGTAGCAATCAGTGAATGAACAGTGGCATAAAGCCATTTGGTTCCTGCCAAAGTTGTAACACCAGTGCATTACTGCAGAAATACTTATTGAGTGGTGGATTTTAATGGAGTTACTTGTCAAGTGTGGGGTTGGGCCTAATGTTAGTGAATGGTATAGAGACTTGTATAGGTCAATACAATTGGCAATTGAGGTACAACTCAAGCTTCAACAGAGATAATCCAATTTGTACACAGGAAAAGTAAGAGAAATGGTTGAGTAAGGATGTAAGGAGCTGAGAAAAAGAGGCAATAGCCAATGAATGCACACAAATGTAGGAGGCAACAGAGTTTCCTGGATCACAAAGTGAGCAAACTGATAGGGAACCAATAAAAAGCCACTTATACATTGTTGTGATGAAGAGTTTTGACTCAGTTTTTTATGACATCTGGGGTGGAGTCATTTTCAATGGTTTCTGGATGGTGTTCTGACAGGATCAGTACCTCTCAGTCACAGGACTTTAGCTTTATGATGGCCTTTTGATGGAATAATCTCTATAATTTTTCATAGGGGATGGGTACCTCTATCAACTTCTACATGAGTCTTGTATGCTATGCATTGGAATACTGGTAAATGGCTATCAGCTCCAAGTACATATAACTATTTATATTGGAGATACCAAAGCAATCAGCAAGATAAACGGTTTTGCAAGGGATAATGGACAGCATTGTTCCTAAATGTGCAAGACACAGGGGAGTTACTTCTTGACTTTTACAAGCTATCTTTATTCATACAACAATGACAACACAAATCATCTTCCCATGGAGAGAATGTACCAATGTTGGCATGCAACTGCAGCAAAGCTAGCAAGCTATTTGTCAATAGCCAGATTCTCAAATTCATCAAATACTAGAGAAATGTAAAAATACAAACTAAGAATACTCTAACAAAGTCCTGGAAGGTTCAAAAAATACAGCATATTGAACAAGTCAGGGTTTGGTAGTTTGAAACTTCTGTAACACCAAGATAATATATTGTATTGAAGTGATAGGGAGGGTAACACTGACCTGGGTCATGTGTTGGGAATACTGATATGGGTGCTAGCCTAATGCACATATATACAAGTGATCACAAAGCTAAATAACATATGGGTTAGCTACTGCTGATAACTAAACAGGGTAAAAGTTATATGGGAGTAATACTCTAGATTTGGGGAAAGGAAACTGGGATAATACTCACAGGAAAAAAATGAGTACATGCCTCACAATAGTCATATGAATAAATTTGTTTGCTAGAGGTATATTACCCTTCACACCAAAGTCATGGAAAAAGGGTATTTGGCTCAGATACTTATTGAATGGTAAATTTCAATGGAGTTACTGATTGAGGTGTGGTAGGGTGTATTGTTAGTGTTGGGTACAAGGATATGTATAGGTCAGTATAGTTAGAAATTGAGTTACAACTGATGAATCAAAGAAAATAAACCAATTTGTATGCATGAAAGTAATCACATTGTTTGAGTCAGGAAGTAAGGAGTGTAAGAAATGAGCAATAGCCAATCAATGTATAACAATGTAGCAGTCAAGTTGGTGTCTGGGACTAGAAAGTACAAGAATTGTCAGAGAACCAATCAAAAGCAAGATGTACACTGTTCTGATGAAAATTATCACCAAGTTTTATGTGAAATCTGGGGTGCAATTTTTTCTAAACCATCTTTGCATTTTATTCTGATGGCATCAATATCTCTTAGTCATGGTATTTAAGCATTGTGATGGCCTTTCAATGGGATCTTCAAAGTTAGTTTTCATAAAATAAAGAATCCTACTGAGTTTCTTTAAAATATCAGTTTTGTCTTAGCTGCACACCAGTTAGTCCCAAATGCCAATTTTGCTAGACTTCAATTTCTCTGTCTCACAATGCAAGATGCTAACTGGGTTGAGGTGAGCATTCCCCCCAATAGTGTGTTGAAAATTGCACAAAACCTCTTTTTCAGCCTTTTTGAAGATCCACCTGAGAAAACACATCTGAACAGTGGCTTATGGAAGCCAAAATGCAAAAGGGAGAATCAATAAAACACTTCTGTGATGGATTTCAAAGACAACTGAGATAAGCTGGAGTTGGTAATTATAATATGTTTCTTATTACTCTTTTTTTTCAAATTTTTCACACCAGCTACTGAGTAATGATGATGTTATTAAAGCATGCAACTATACAGGTACTTATCACAAGATCTGAGTGATATGTTCACTTGCAATTACTATAACTGCAGCTGTTGGCTAGAATTCAGGCAACTTAACTCAAGATCTAGCTACAAATAGAAAGGAAGCCAACTATAGAACCAAGAATAAGCCAACTACTACCAAGCAGTATGAGTTTTTCAGAAGATACTATTACTCCATTAGTGAGTGGAAAGGTATCAAAAAGCAGTCCAGCAAATTAGAAGCTACCTCAGAGATGCAACAAATTGCCACAGCTAATTATCTATATGCTGATGACAAATGCTTTATAGTTGAAAAGCTGGGACATAGATGAACTGCCCATGCTAGAATAGGCTTTACACCATTGGCTAAGATTACTCAGATTCTAAATGATAGTTCAACCAATGTTATGACAGGGTATGAGGAAGTATATGAAGAGCTTACAGCTCATGATTAATGCAAGCTCACAGAATTTCCAGCCAGAATTGCAGCATATCACAATAAGAAACTGCCAGCCATAGTGCTAAAAGCCATTAAGTCACACACCCTGAATAGCCAATCATGTGTAGCACTACTTGATAGTGTAACATCCAACTGTATTTTATCCCCCAATGCAGTCAAAGTACTCAACATGGAAATGGAAAAACAACCAGGAAAAATTGTGCTTACAACAAAGACCCTCTCACATGAGTAGACTACCAGTTTCCTATCCAGGAGTTGCTGATTCTTAGCCACCTATAATTGATTGGATTCCAGTGATTATTTCCCCCAGCTGAATGCAGAAGAGCTGACCCCTGCCTTCCAAGCATATTTTAAATCAATCTAATTGGATACTCATTCAGCCATTGAGAGAAACCAAGCCACTTGAAGGAATAGTTTATGCATTGTTCCAGATTAGCTGCTACACTATACACTTCTTCAAGATGACTAATTTCTAATCTAGTAATCCAAGATATCAGCTACATACCATAGGGAACAAAAGTATTCATCAAGTTAGACATAAAGAATGCATCTTGGTAATTCTAGGTCCATTTGGATCATCAGCATAAGACTGCATTTATTTTGAACACTATGCAATGGATTTTTCAGCAAGATCCCTTTGTCTTAATAACATTACCAGCATACTCCAGAGAGTCAGGAAAATAAAACTTAGGAATGTACTATATGCCTTGATATTTAATGATGATGTTATCCTATCTTCACCAACTGTGAGAATCATGCAAATTATTTAACTGATCTATTTCACAGACTGGCAACTGCTACCCTGGATGTATATGCTACCAGCAATACAAGGTATATGAAAGCTTTACAAGTGTCACACTGAAAAGCTGTGAAGCTAAGAGGATAAAAGTATAGCAATTGCAGCTGGTGTACACATATGTACAGGTTAGTAAGCAAGAGGCATAGTTCTTGTGGTTTGAGCTATATGCAAACAACCTAAGGTAGTAGTAAGCAAGCTGATAAAAAGGGGTGATTCTACAGTGGAAAACACAAATTTTGCAAGGGGAGGTAGAAAAAAGAAACACCATTTGGTCAATTGGTAGAGTGATTATACAGACCTGGCTATAGACCCCTCTACTGTTGATAGAATGCCAGTAAAGATTTACAATGAGGCTGTCAGAACACCAGCAAGTTTCTGGTTCTTTGAGGCAATTGGATGTATTAGCCAATTAGGTTGGCCTGATTAACTGTAGCAATATTCAGACTGTCAGAATGCCATGTATTCTTGTCAAAGACCATCAAAGCACTGTCAAGTCCTTAGTTTTATTTGGCAGTAAATTCAGCAAATACTAGTACAATCCTTTCATAAGATTATGTTGAGGCTTAATAATTTGAAGCACCCAGTATTGTGACACCCTCATCTAAGGATGACTTGTTCCATGAGCATTATCCTGGATACAAACAGGCAGACAGATTTTGTGATGGCATTGGTATGCTAAGAAAGTATCTTAAGAATAGCATAAACTATCAATGGCAGAAGAACAAGGGTGCCATGGCTAAAAACTGGTGGCTTCCTCAAGAGCCCATTACAAGCAGTGCTGTGGTGGTGTAGAGGTACTCCTGGGAAAAGCTACACAACTCAAGGTGTGTGAGGTGTCTGATGGGTGCAATAACCTCTGGGTCTAAACTACTGGTGTCTTTGTCAATATGTCACTATGGTAAAACCTCCTACTTCTCTAGCTTCCTTGGTGCTCCAAGTGTCTCCAAAGGCCCCTGTGTGTCTTGTGCACTACACTGAAAAGCTCCTTGATGGCAGGTCTGGGATGTACTGTTAAAGGCAGGTGCAGTGATCAACTGCTAATCAATAAGGTAGAAGTGTTACTGATAGAAGGGATGATTTATTGAGGAGGGATAGCTTTCCCTTAAATACTTTTCCTGATTGCCAAGTGATTACTAATGACATGGTTCTAGAAGATTCTAGGTATCAGTGGAATTCTTGATGACATCACTATGAGCTAAAAATATACCAAGAGTGTCCTGGAAGGTTCTAAAAGGCACAGCACATTCAACCAATCAGGAATCAGTAGTCTGAAACCTGTTCAACATACAAATACCATATATGGTATTAAAATGGTAGGGATGGTAACACAGACCTAGGTCATGTGTCATGGGTACTGACGTGGGTACTTGCCTTATGTAGATACATATACTATTCACAAAGCTGAATAACATCTGGGATAACTAATGCTAATAACTAATCAGGGTAAACATCATATGGGGATAATACTGATAATATGGGCAAAAGAAGAATGGGATAATACTGATAAGATAAAATATGGATAAGTATATCATAATGACTATATCAATAAACTTGTCTGTGGGAGGTATGTTTACCCTACCACAGCGCCAAAAGCTCCAGACAGGCATCAAAGAGACATCAGGTAGCTGGAAGAGTGCCAATTAGGGACAAGCAGGCAGATACAGATGCACCATCACAGCATTTATCAAGGAAAAAGTGTGTATTACTCAAGAAGCACCCAGTCAAAGTTAGCAGTGAAAGGCCAGGCAGCAAAAAAAAATGGCTGCTTTTACAGGAGCCCATCACAACTACAGTTGAGAGCTCAAAACAAGTAAAAAAGAAATATCAGGTTGCCAGAAGAGTGCCAGCAAGGGGCCAGTAGGCCAAAACAGATGCATCAGAGCAATATTTTGCCAAAAAGGCAACTTGTCTACCACAGCCTCCGCATCCTACATTGCTGACAGAGTGGAGATCCCACTGACAGACAAGGCTACAATGTCAAGAGCTCAAAACACTATCCCAATGCCATCAGTAGAGTTTTGGAATATTAACAGGCACACCAAGAGGTTGCAGCACTTCTTCAACAGCAGTGCTCAAGAAAATGCACTGGTATATTGCAAGGATTTATTGCAAAGACTGGCAGATGAGGTGCTAGACCTTGCAGTGCTGGCTGAAGACCAGGATGTGTGGGAACCAGTGAATGAACAGTGGCATAAAGCTGCTGGGTTCCCACCAAGGTTGTGGAAGCAGAGTGTTACAGCAGAGATACTTATTTAGTGGTAGATTTTAATGGAGCTACTTGTTGAGTGTGAGGTTGGACTTAATGCTAGTGTAGGGTATAGGGACTTGTATAGGTCAATACAATTGGCAACTGAGGTATAATTGAAGTTTCAACTGAAATAAATCAATTTGTACGCGTGAAAAGTAAGAGAAATGGTTGAGTCAGGAAGTAATGAGTGTGAAAAAGAGGCAATAGCCAATCAATGCACACAAATATAGGAGGCACCAGAGTGTCTAGGATCAGAAAGTGGGCAAATTGTCAGGAACCAATCAAAAGCCACTTATGCATTGTTGTGACAAAAGATTTTGACCAAGTCTTTTGTGAAATCTGAGGTGCAATTATTTTTCAATGGTCTCTGGATGGTGCCCTGATAGAATCAGTACCTCTTAGTCATGAGACTTTAACTTTGTGATGGCCTTTGATTGGATCATCTCAACAATTTTTCATAGGGACGTGATTGGGAGAGCAGGTAGATTTTGTGATTTAGACTCAATGCTTTATTTCATACAAAAGTAGTGCCTATACTTCTAAATGATCTTGGCATAAAACCCAAATAACATAGGCTTCAGAAGGTCCCAAGTGCATGTGTGCAAAGTTTGGGGCTGTTTACATATCTTTGAGACTTTTTGTATTCTAGGTGCCTGAGACTGTGGTGAAAATATTATATGTAAGTCCCAACAAGAAATCTGGTCAGTATTCTCCAAAATATGTAGGTAATGCTCTAATTACAAGTCAGGTGAATGTTTAGGTGGAATTACAAATTCTTACAACATAATACAGGTCTGGTATTTGACTGGGCTTGGGTATAAGAGCAATGAAGCTGGTTTGCAATGCTGGTTAGGCTTAGTGTACTTGAGAGTGCTAAATATCCAGGGTGTGGGTAGAAACTAGTACAGAACTATAGTATTTTGACTCTCTAGGGCAGAATCTTAATTTTGTTGAGACACCTGCTAAGCCCAAAGATTTAGTAGGCTTTATACTTTTTTGATCAAGTTGTATCAGGAAGCGTCAATAGACTGTATTTATTGAAGTCAATTTATGTGCTGATAGGTGCATATGACAAATGATAACTGAATCATCCATTGGCTGATGTCTTGGTAACTAGCAAGTTATTGGTTTCAGATGACTAATGACTTGGAATGCATGGCTGATAAGTTGATTGTGCAATGGCCACATGAAAACTCATCAGGTGTGACAGCTGAAGATAGATTGAGATGTAGGGTAACATTAACCATAACTGGGATGAGTTACGCATGGGTTAAGGAAAATCAACAAGGGTACTAGATTTTATAATATAGTAACAATAGCAAAGTTTTAAATGTAGGAGCCTATGTCTAAACAACTCAGTTAGTAGGCATGCAATTAAGTAATGTAAGCTGAGTTGCATATGATTAGCAACTAGTTGTTATTTGGAAAACATTGCTTAAATATGATGGATTGCACCTGCTTATAAGCCAATATCTATACATTACAATGTGGATTTCACACAAACAAGAATCAGAGTGCATCTATAAGTGGAACTAGAATCCAGCAGGGAGAAGCATATATTTGCTCAACACAAAAAGACATTTTGCAGATATTCTGGAGGTATTCATGGCAAAAATGGTTGGAACCAAGCAAATACTTGCAAGATATATATATTTTCAGCAATGTAAGATATATGGTAGCCTTCAAAGTATCATACCAAAAGCTATAAAGCTGAGAAAATAGTAGTGTGTCTATTGCAGTGGGTGTACATGTATATGTGGGCTAGTGAGCAGGAGACTATACTTTTTGTTAACTCATACTATATGAGGAATGCCCATGGTAGTATTGGGTAAGCAAATCAGTAGGGGTGATTCCAAAGTGCCACATATAAATGGTGCAAGGGGAGGTAGAAAATGGAAGTCCCATTTGGTAAATCAGCACAGTGGCATTATACACATCTAGCATCAGGTTACTATGCTGTTGTTGTAATACCAATAGAGGTCTGCAACTAGGCCATTAAACACTGACATCTTACTTGCCTTATAAATTATTTGCATTTATTGGCTGGTTAGGTCCATTCAAATAGATATAGATTGCATTGAGATCATTAAAATACCATGCAAGTCTTGTCACAAGCTCAAATGAGCGCATTCAACTCACTTACCCTATTTGGAAGTGAAACCAGAAAATCACTTCCACAAACCTGCTATAAGATTGTGTAAAGCGTCATCAGTTTCATGTTGCTGGCATTGTGACTGCCTCATTGCTGGATCCTTATGATCAATATGTTGTAAGAAATTTGTAATTCCACCTAAGTATTCACTTGACTTGGCCACCTACACCATTAGATACAAATTTGAGAGATTACTAACCTAATTCCTTGCTGGAATTATCTGAATTATTTTTGCCAACATGTCTGGTGTCCAGAACATGGAAATTTTTGAAGTAGTCTAAGTGGGCCCAATTTTACAAACATGCTTTAACAATCCTCCTAAGCCTCTTCTACATGCTTGATATGCCAAGACTACCTAAAAGTACAAACACTACTTTACATTCAACATATCATGAAGTGAAGCCACATAATCTAAATGTTCTCCCCATCAATATTAATATCTACAAGATTCTTAAAACCAGCAGTGGGCCCCAAGCTGTTACTTCCTGCAATATCTACTACTACTCCAACTGTAACTTTTCCCTCTGCTAAAAAGTTGGATGGATCCAACACCAAGTGTGGAAGGTGTAGATGAAGATGCTGCTACAAGTACAAGGCCTTTGGGATATTGTCATGGGAGACAAATGCCCTAATGAAAGCATGAGAGAGGGAGCCTCAATGTAACTGGAAAAAGAACTATGTGCCTCCTACTGTAGTTGCCTTAATGTTAAAGGCAAATTGCTGATTCAATGCTGCAGAGCAAAAATGGTAAAGAGTTCCTGGATGGCACTAGTAGACACATTTTAGTCATGTTCTGCAGCTAAAATAATGTATCTTTGATGAAAACTCCTTATCACAACTATGTTACCAACAGAAGAAATGAAAAATCAGATTAACAGAAATACCCTGCAGATAGCTGAGATGGAATCCGTGGGTGTATCCACTACTGATAGGGATGCAATATTTATTATCCTGAATATCAGTTCAGGCAAGTGTTAGTGCCTTGTATTGACCCTAAAGTCCTTAAGTGAAGATGTAACCTTGGATTTCATATATGTGAGGCTCCTGGATGAAAAATCAAGAGAATTAAGTGCTAATAAGAAGGAAGAACAAAATGCTTAAATAAAATCTAATAATCAACAGAAAAGGTACTCAAGCCTCCTGAAAGGATATAGTAGCCTGCATGGAAACTACTACAAAAGGAAAGGACACACATCAGACCAGTGCCTCAGAAAGAGAGGCAATCAGCAGTAAAAGGCGGAATATGGAAGTGCTTCACAGCTGAGGATACACTATTCATATCTACACTGAGTATGATCACAAATAGGGATTCTTTGATGATATATGTTGACCCTGGAGCTGCTCAACACTTTACACACCAAAAAAACTTTTTACCCAATGTTAAAAAATTCCAGTTGAAAAGGTTTTCATGGGTGACAACAGGACACTTGATGAAGCTGGAGATGAATTATCCTTGTAAGCCTGAGGAGCAGTGAAGGAAGCAACACACTTATATTCATTAAAAGTATAAGAAATTTAGATCTAATTCACTCAAGTCTCTCTGGACCTATGCAAAACTCATCCTTATGCAGGATGAAGTAAATACTCACAGTTATTGATAATTATGTAAGATACTCATGAGCCTACCACATGCAAGAATAAAGTAGTCTGGTCTAAGCTCAGGGAGCTTAAGCCCCTAGGGGAGCAAGACATAAGTGAAAAATCAAGAAAATATGCTCTGACATTGATTGAGAATATACCTCATGACTTTCCATCCACTTGCACAAAATTCATGGGAAAAAGCAAGAAACTACTGTACCCTACTCCCCACATTAAAAACAAGTGGCAAAATGTGCTCACTTTCTGATCCCAGATGCTTGGTCATCTTCTACATTTGTGTACATTGACTGGCTGTTGCTTCTTATTCACACTCCTCACTTCCTGACCCAACTGTTTCTCTGACTTTTGTGCATACCAATTGATATTGTTCTGTGGAAACTTTGGTTGTACCTCACTTGCAAATT
Organism: Basidiobolus meristosporus CBS 931.73; assembly: GCA_002104905.1. Lineage (NCBI taxonomy): Eukaryota > Fungi > Basidiobolomycota > Basidiobolomycetes > Basidiobolales > Basidiobolaceae > Basidiobolus > Basidiobolus meristosporus. The sequence goes on along the minus strand of MCFE01000546.1, from coordinate 13,959 downwards.
GTACTGACCAAAAGAAGTCCCTACACCCTATACTAAGAGTGAGCCCAACCCCACACTCAAGAAGTAACTTCATTAAAATCCACCACTCAATAATTATTTCTGTTCTAATGCTCTGTTTCCATGATTTTGGCAGGAGTTCAATGGCTTAATGCCATTGATCATTCACTGGTTCCCACATGTGCTGGTCTTCAGCCAGCACTGCATGGTTTAGCACCTCATCTGCCAGTAATTGCAATATTCAAGTGCATTATCTTGAGCACTGCTCTTGAAGATGTGCTGCAACCTCTTGGTGTGCCTATTAATGTTATAAAATTCCACTGAAGGAATTGTGACAGTCTGTCAAGTTCTCGGCATTGTAGATTTGTCTGTTGGTGGGATCTCCATTCTGCGGACCATGGAGGATCTGGAAGCTGTGGTGGATGAATGCCATTCTCTGCAAGTTTATCTATCTTGCTGGAGTATAGCTCAACTGTCTGAGCTTCCAACTCTTGTGAAAACAGCTGCTCACTTGTTGGTTATTCTTCTTAGCTATGATGAGACTAAGTCTGTTCCAGGCATGCAGCGTCAATTGCAAGAACTGCAGTTTTTTTGCATGCTTCCCTGTGTCAGGCTTGTGTTGACATTTTTCCCTTTATCATTTCCTTTATCACTGCCAGGTCTTTCACTGCTACTTTGTCTGAGTGCTTCTTGTAATGAACTACATTTTCTCCGTGATATATTCTGCTCCAATGCATCTGTTTTGGCCTGCTTGCACCTTGTGGGCACTATTCTGGCAACCTGATGTTTGTTTTATGCTTGTTTTGAGCTCTCAGCCATAGTTGTGATAGGCTCCTGACAAAGCCACTGGCTTTTATCACTGCCAGGTCCTCCACTGCTACTTTGACTGGGTGCCTCTTGAGAGCCACTACACCTTTTTCTTGACAAATGCTGTGCTGGTGCATCTGTGTCTGCTTGCTTGTCTCTTGTTGGCACTCTTCCAGCTACCTTATGTTTCTTTAACAATTTGTTGTGCATCAGCATTGAAACCTAGCCTATTTTACTCCATTAGAAGATCTAGTACCCTAACTGATTTTCAAAAACCCAAACATAACTAATCCCAGTTATGATTTATTTTATCACTTCTCAGAATCTAGTTTTAGCTGTCACACTGGATCATTTTTCATGTAGTCATTATGTTCTTAACTGATCTGCTAAGCCTTTCCCAGTGATTATCATCTAAGATCTATACAACCATTTATCAGCCGCCAAGATATCAGCTGATTAATGATGCAATTTCTCATTTATCTTATTCACCTATGAATACCCCAACAGATTTCAGTTTGTCCAGTCTCTTAGTGCTTACCAATTCAACTTGATTAGAAAAATATATATAAAGATTACTGAATCTCTTGGTATAGTATATTTCTCAACAAAACTAAATTTGTGCCACAGTAAAATTAAGAATTCAACAATTCTGTTCTAGTTTCTACCCAAGCCTAGTATATCTAGCACTCCCCAGAACACCAAACCTAGCCTGCATAGCAAATCAACTCTGTTGCCTTCTTAGCCCAACACAGCTATGTACAAGACCAATATTAGACCGGAACTTCTCTGTCAATATTTCTGTCACTCTTAACATTCTAAGATTCCGCACTTGTTTGTCACCTAGGTTCTGTTAACTTATTCAAGAGCTTATTACACTTCTCTCTTGGATACAACATGTTTGTTTGGAGCTTTTAGCCCTGCTTGTCATGGGCTCTTGAGGAAGCTGCTGGCTTTACCATAGCACCCTTATTCTTCTGCCTTTTATAGTTTCTGCTATTCTTAAGATACTTTCTTGGCAAATTAATGCTGGCCCAAAAGCTGTTTGCCCATTTGAGTCCAGGATAATGCTCATGGAACAAGTTAAGCTCATTCTGCTTGGCCTTGAGTTCCTGATGGTCCCATGGTATATTGGCCTTAAGGTGATGATGTGCTAGACTTCTTACGGTCTCTTGAATATTGGCCCACTCTTCATTATTTCACTCAATGGCTTCACAGATCCACAGTGCGTTTTGATTTTTTTGTATTGGTATAAATACCACATTGTCTCCCTCCCATGCTCTACCTGGGGTATTTATTGCTCTACATATATTATCTACTCATCTGGTTTCTGGACTATTTTCTGATTTCTCTGGGCCATTGCATCTATCCTATCTGCCACAGCACCTAATTGCTTCATTAATGCTTTGGTATGAGCTGACAACATACTTACTAATATGGGTGGTGGTGATTTTACAATGACCACTAGCTGGTCTTCAGCAGAAGGTACACCCTTACTACATTCCCATTGACTTGAGCATAATAGTCAGCTTGTGTCTCAACAGAGATCCTCTTTTGCCTACTTAACTGAGAGCCTGAGGAGTCTACAGTATTACCTTGAGTGGGCACACTGTCAACATGGCCTTTTTGGATGAAGCCCCACTTGTTGCACTGAATTTCAAAGTAAGCTGTTGTTGAACCATTCTTCTGCTGCTATCAGCAGTGGGGCTTGGTTAGGAACCAGACAGTTTTGCTTTATTTCTTGGCAGCCTATATATGTAAGTGAGTCAAACCAAAGGGGAAATAGTGTTATATATACATGTGTATGTTGTGCCACCACTTTATTTATAATGCTTACTATAGCCAGCCATCATATAGTCTTACATTTATGTAGGTGAAATGTCTCAAATTCAAGACTGTCTTAAGTTCACATGAGTATTGACCAAAAAGTGATATAATAGCGTTATGTTGTTGAAGGGCAAACTGTTTGCCCCATGGACAAGACTACTTTGACTCAATGCCATAAGAGAAGAGAAAAAAGACCATGTGGCTATTGTGGCAAGCCTCTCAGCCATGAAGTATGCAGACAGTATAGGAAGTATTAAAAGGATCACAGCCAATGTTTTGCCACCTAAGTTATATTTGACCATTTATTGGTCACTACTGTTTAACATTATCTTGCTGGCCAGTTGATACCTCTATATTGGCACCTGGCTGTCCTTGTCACCTTGCACAAACTGAGTCAGGTGAGTTTGTGATGTCTTTAGGCTCACCTGAGCCTTTTGAATATGGCACTCAGTGTGATAGCTCTGACAAAGAAGGTTCACTGATGGATATTGAGCCTATCACCCCTAACAACAGTTCCATGTATGAGCCTGGTCAAATCCCTATATACAATGTGACAACACCTGTTGGAACAAATGCAAAGGATACTTTATGGAACCAAGTGAGCCCAGTAATCCATCTACTGGTGAATGATGTAATGTTGTGGTACAAGAACCAGTCTGATGGGCTTGCTGACTAGGAAAACCTCCATTGGTCTGCAAGTTTAAAAAATATTTAAATTGTCTTAAACAATTACCAAGAGCCTGGAATTGTCAGATAGATTTTGATTGGAATCTTTGAGTTTCTAAAGAAGTACTGCTTGCTATAGTGTATACCATAAGCCAGAAAGGGCAAATCCAGTTCCATTAGCTCTGTTTGTGGATGAGCTTATTGTAGCTACTAGTAACCAAGGGATGTTGAGGAGACTAAATAAAGCCTATCAAAGGTGTTCAAGATGTCTAACTCAGGAGAACTTGGTTACTAGTTAAGGATATGGTTCTGTATAGACAGTAGTACCCAGATTAGCACCCTAAGCCAGTCTAAGTATATTCATGGTAAACTCAAGAAGTACCAAATGGGAAATTGTAAACCAGCAGCTATACTAATGAAGACAAACCTTTACTTGATCAAAGCTCAGCCAAATTAAGAAAGCTTGGGACTATCCTATAGCCCTGACTTTCCTTATCTAACTATAGTCAGCAGTCTGATATATATCATGCTTGTAACATGTCCAGGTATTTAACATTCAGTGGGAGTTGTCAGCCAGCAAAATCTGAACTATGGATCTGAATACATTGTAGCAGTTCAGTGGATTTTTATATGTCTAAGAGGAACTGCTGACTTCTGCTCACAGTAAACTTATGAGAATTCAGGACTAGATCTTGTGGAATCCTCTGGTGCTGAATGGGGGTAAAATTTTGAAGTCAGAAGATTTACCACAGGATACACCTTCCTTTACTGTAAAGGCATAGTTTTCTGTAATTCAGCAATGCAACCAACCATGGCTCATTCCACTACAGGGGAAGAGTATATGGCAGCCTGTGAAGCTATTAAAGAAGTGATGTAGTTAAGAAAGCTCTTTGTAGATTTAGTCCTATATCAATATCACCCCTCATCTGCTTAATATCCTGGGACATATGTTGCAATACCTCATGATGCAAGGTTGTCCTCTATTCCAGAAGCTGTTGTCAAACCTTTGACAATGCTTAGTAAACATGTCTGACAGGCCACTTGGTAGTGATTGCAGCAACTTGCTCAGCATCATTTTTGTTTGCTACAACACCTCCTTAATGCTCCTCTTGTATTTGGTCACTTCCTTGCCCTCTTCCTCTTCAGCATCCTATTCAACATCCTAGTCCCCTTCTTCATTCTCTTTGCTCTCTACCTTCACTCCTGGCATATACTCAGATACTGCCTGCTTCCATACTTCTTGTTTTATGAGGGATTACATTCATTTTCTCTACTTTTATACATATTCTGACTAAGCTGATGGCCCATTCTTGTTATCTTTCCCTTTGAGGTTACTGAGCTTCTTGCTCATATGCCACATTCATCTAGCCAGTAATGAGTTACTTCATCTATATTATACCATATTTTTATTTTGTTAATACCCTGTTACTTTACTAAAGCTCAAAACTGCATTTGGAAAATTATTTGTCTTCAGTAACCATGGATTTTTGTTTCATCACTTGGCTGTTCTATTGTTTCTCTACTTGATCAAGAAGTGATTGATTTGATTATCAGTTAACTTATCAGTCTAGGCCCAACTCTCCTTTGTATGCTATAATCTAAATACACCACTTGGAGTACTCTATAATGAGGCAACATCAATCTAAGCTGAAGTTTGTTTTGAAAATGCTCAATTGAAAGGGTTTGCTTTCTTCTCAGCACTACTGAATCACCTGCTATTTTGTCCCAGTTCTCTTCAGATATTTCAAACTTCCAAGGGTACTACTACCAGAATTGGTAAATGTGCTGCTCTTCTTGCTGTTATCTTTCTCTATAGTAGACTCTTGGTCCTCCTTTGGGGCACAAGAGCTGCTATGGCAGTGGTAACTTCCTCATTGGTATTGGTCCCCCAGTAACAGTCCTGAAGCTTTACCCACATGGGTGGCTTATTAAGTGTGTTGGTGCTGTACCTGATGCAGTGTCTCTGAGTGCTGTGTAACTATTTGTTCTCTCCTGTCCTGTAGACTTATTTTACTTTTATATACACCAACCTCATTATATTATACTTTAGCCTCTCTTGTGACTATACCATGGTTCCATTCTGTGATGGCTAGACAAAACCAAGGCCACTACACATTGGGTGCTGTGACTTAGTGATCAAAGAGCAAGCTATTGATGCTGATATTGATTTTGAGGATAATGTCTGGGAATACTTTGGAGTCAACTAGGGTAGACAGCTACTAAATTGCTCACATAGTACAGTTATTTTCACATCAGAGCCTGCCAATAACAAAGCCAAGCTGTTCTATGAAATTCCATTCCTATGTGGCTGTTGATTGATAGTCCCTACAATACACAAGTGGGTCTGTAAAGTGAGCATTCACAGTACTTTCTGGGGGTGTGGTTGCCTTTGATGAATAAAGGGCTTTCTGAGTCCAGGTCAAGCAATTGTGATAAAATCAAAGAAATTTATTAGTGTGCTGCTGATGATTGATGACTCCCAATGGATACATGGTAATGTAGCAAGTGAGCATCCATAACACCTGTTGAGGTATGGTTACTGCGCACTGTAATAATGCATTAAGGACTCTTGTAAAGCTAGCATGATGAGCAATAAACGCACTTTACTACCACTCAGCTAATGGTTGATGACTCCTGCTAGGCATAAGTAAAAGTAGCAGGAAGGTATCCTTAAAACCTGTTAGGGTATGGTCACTGTGCACCATAAAAGTGCATTAAGAATTCTGTAAAACTAGCATCCATACAATAAAAGCATTTCAGTATCACATGGCTGACTCCTGCTATTCACAAGCAAATGAAGCAAGTGGGTATCCATAAGTCCTATTGGGGTATGGTTACTATGCACCATAACAATGTGTAGGAGGAACTGTACCCTTAAGGACCAGAGCCAAATATGAAAGGAAAGTGAACTACAGAGCTTCTAAAGAGCATGGGAGCAGTATGGGTAACTGCATTCCGTAAACCCCCCATTTCTCTACCCTTTTCCCAGCCCTTTTATAATATCTACACCCTATGTACCCTATACTTTTGACTAAGCTTCATTGCTTTTCTATTTCTAGAACAAAGAATAGACTTGTTCCATTGTACCAAGCCAGAGCGCGTGGCACAATCCGCGGTTGTAAAGAACAATTGGGCGCAATATTATAGCTACCAGAAGGCAGGATCATTCTTGGACAATTTTACACTATGCAGGACAATCTTGCACACTATGGCACAATCTGACATGATGAGGTTGGCACGGATGATTGCACCAACTTGTAATGTTTGCATCACGTGTGCAATTGGATACCTCTATAATGGCAGGTAAAATCCGGTATTTGGATATGTTTCTTTAATGTAAATGGAAATAAATGTGTATCACACTATAAACTACACTGATACTGACCATTTTGGTTACCCTCACTCCAATTGGACGGTATCTCAGTGGTAATTGGTCCAAAAGTATCCTGAAGCTGGCAGCCCCCAATTGGCTCATTGACTACTGAAAAAGCTACCTGATTTGCCATCAAATATCCCATTTTGCCCATTGAGCAAGTAAATCCCTGATCCTAGTGATTGGACAAGATGTCATAGCTAGCACAACAGCAATTGTGTAGGTGCAAAACAGATCCAATAGCTGCACTAGTATTACAGATGACGTATATATATGCAGGGTGTTTATTTATAGGGGTTCTGTCTCACATGTGAGACAACCTTGATATTACTTATATCAAAAATTTGATGATCACTGATTTGCAATTGCTTGATTCGGATCGCAAAAAAAAAGGGTTGTTGGGATCATCACAAATGTGAGCAATTCAAAGCAATCGCATCATCTTCTGGTTTTTTTCTCACAGGGATTACTACTGAAGCATTTGGTAGTGACTCACTTTGCACACCTATACTACTTCCTGGCTGACTATCTTCTTGGCTACTTGTGTATTTGTAGTCAGTATTTTGCCTCCTAGTTGATGAGTGCAATGCTGCCGCTTGGCCACGCTGAATTGCTCCAACTGAACCAACTGAACCGGCCTGTAGTGCCACACGCTGACGCGTTCTTTTACTTGCCAAGGGCTCCGGTGGTTGAGGCACTTCATGTTGGTCATCATCAGTCAGTTCACCAGAAGTAACTTGCTGATGGTCAGGCAAAACAGCATGCGCAGGCACGCCTTGACGCGTTGAGATGGCCCTTGGCTGAGTTCAATGTGATGCCGCATGTTGATGCAACTTGGTCCACTCCAATGGACTTGTGTCTAAATGAGCAGTTTGGCAAGTTCTTGTAGTTTTGCTCTGAAGTGCGCGCGTTGACCCAATGCGCATTGACTTGACGCAGGCCATTCTGGTAAAGGGTGTTGGCATGGTCTGGACTGATGTGCGCCGGCGCACTGTGGTTGTAAGAGATGGTAGGGAATCCAGCAAGGCATGCTGGCGCAATATGGACAATGTTGCTTGCGGTCTGTATTCTTCCTCCTGAAGCTCACCATCTGATTCCTCAAGGTATTCACTTACCCTCTGTCTGATACTTTGGAGCTGTTGCCTGGATGAGTCCTGTGTATATTGCTCTTGGAAGCCACTTAGCTCTACTAATATATCACGTGGTACATTAGTCATTTAAGGCAAAAACTCATTCAAAATCTCTTTGGTTCCCAAAGTTGAGGCACAAACGGATGCGTCCGGCCTGTACTGTGCAAATTGCGCGCAAAATTGTTCCTGTGCGGCTTCTTCATCAAATCCCCTCACTCTCAGCTCATTCTTGATTGCAATACCTGTCTCGTTATATATCTTTTTACATACATCAGCTGGCATCTTGATGTAGAACTCATGCCACAGCTTTCTACTCAAATTCTTCCATCTTTGTCTACTCTCTGAGGTATCTAGTTCTGCTAGATTAATCAGTAGTGCCCAAATATCTGTATGAAGGCTCATCATAGACACTTGGGCCATACTAAAATCATTTGGCAAGTACTCAAACGGATCCAACATTGACTTTTCCGGTTTGGACTGCGCCTGTGAGCTGGGGGATGGGTTTTGTCTGGGTTGCACTAAAGATGAGTTGAGGCTTGGTATGGGGACCATAGCAACGGATTTGGATACTTATACAGCAGTATATTGGCATCAACCTGGTCTTATATGAAATATATATGAAAACTAATGTGATTGTTGAATTTTCCATATATTATGCATGATGCATCTTGGATTGCGTTGGCACGGATCAGATCACATCAATTGCAGATTTCCTATTTGATTATAGACCTATGATTAAAGCATCAATAAAAGTACCAAGGCATTGTTTGCGGATGATTTTTGCAACATAATGATGGGATACATGGCAATTGATGGAGATTTAACCATAATGTATTAAAAATCAGATAAATAACGCGGATTGCGCCAAATCAATTCAAACCACCTCCATACAATCATCCATCAATTTTAATATGACTTACTCATCTGAATGGTCTTTTCTCATCAATTCCATCACTACCACTGGATTTCCTTTTGACACACTAGAGGAGATCTATTCCAAGTACTGTGGACCATCAACCCCAATCTACTCAAGGAGATCCCTTGTTAAGCTTCTCTGCTATTACAAGAACTATTGCCCTACAAGGTTTCATCCCACCATCCATGGCAACAAAAGTCCTAGAAGCTTTCATTCCCAGCTGACAGCAATGGAGAACCACCTTGCAGAGGGTATGAATGACTTAGAGCAAGCTTGGAATACTAGGATCAGAAGCTCCAATAGACTTCCATATCCCAGAGTGGTCAGCAACGGGTTCCATATCAGGAGTATTTTGGATACCTCCCCAGTGAGGACTAACAGACCTTCTAGAGGGCAGAGGCACTTTTATTCTGGCGAGTACAAGGCACACTGTGTGAAGTTTCAAGCACTGTCTGACATTGAGGGTAACATCATATGGTTTAGTGGGCCATTTGCTGGAAGTAGGCTTGACAAAGCACTCTGGGTAGAGATTCATCCTGAATTCAGTAGAGGGGAGAAATGTATGGCAGACTTAGCCTATATAGGAGAGGATTATCAGAGATTAGGATGTATTACAACTTATAGGAAGCCAAGGAATGGTGTGCTTAGCAGGAAGCAGAAGCTCTACAATGAGATATTTAATCATTTCAGAGTAAGGGTAGAGCATACACTTAGATATCTGAAGAGATTCAGCATATTGGCAGGTAAATACAGAGGAAAGTCATATATAGGAGAAAACAGCAGAATAGGTAAAATAGTTAAGATACTTATTAATGCACAGTATGTTCATACAAGAAGACATCCACTGAGAGAAATGTGTCTGGAGCATTATGAAGAGTAAATAAAGCAAGGAAAGCACTATTCTGAGCAACATAAGTAAGATTGAGTAAAATTACCAGTAACTGTATCATACCACTGGCATCATGGTAGAAATTATAGTGCCAGATAGTTTTGTAGAGTGCCAGATTGATCCAGCACCATGAACAGGCTGGCACTATGTGGCACTATCCAATGGAACAAGTCTAATACCTCATCTATCAGCTTTATCTCTTCTATTATCAATACTCCTTGGCCCTGTGTTCCACTTGATTCCCCCTACTGTGCTGCTCTCTAGTTGCCAACTATCAATCTATACTGTGCTATCCACCTCCAAGACTCCCCCTTCAGGAAGTGTAAGTTGTATGTCAGAAAGCTTGGCAATACCAGCAGTCTATATCAATAACTTTTATCTTGCTTGGAGAGCTCAACATTCCCCATCCTGAGAACAAGACTACTATGACTGCAAGAATGAAGCCATAGTTTACATTCCTACTGAACCTCCAGAGAGAAAGCTATCTGCTGGTGCTGAGTACTCAATCTGAGAAAAGATGTGTTGATTGGATATGCCCATCTGCTGCTGTGCTCTACTTTGTGAATGAAATTAAGCCCTTCTATGGAGCTGAAATAGGATCCTTTAGAGTATCTGCCCACTCATCATGGTCCCTTTTATGCAATCAATTATGAAGAAAAAGCTGGCAAAACTCACTTTTTTTACCCACAAAGCTACCAAGAATGACAAGAAGTACCTTAGGAGCTACTTGAAGCTTGCCAGCTCTCTATTCTCTCTGCCATATCATCTTCTTTATGCCTGGCTCTTTGTGCAGCATCTGATCCTGGTCTCTGCCTCCTACTCATGGCCATGGAAGACTATTGCGGTAGTATAAAGAAAATGGGAAGCAATTGTTTCTGCCCTACAACAAAGCAACCTCTGTTGCACTAATCCAGAACAGAGAAACTTCTCCTGACAGCTGTACACCACTCTCAGGCAATTCACTATACTCTGTATACTCAGCTCTGGTACCAGGTTATGAACTTTGTGTTGTAATTATTGAATTGTCACCTAAATATTCATGCTAACTTAGTCACATAGATCTTATTCTGTGATTAGCATTCTGTCCTGACTAGATTTCTTGTCGGGATTTACTTAGAATATTTTCACCAAATTATCAGGTACCCAGATTATTATTTTTCTCAAAGTCGTCCAAAAGACCCCAAACTTTGCACACATATTCTTGGGACCTTCCTTAACAAACTCTACACGTTTGTTTCCTCTACTTTATCAAAAGTATAAATACCATACTTTTGATCAATAAATCTACAAGTGAATAACATGTAAATCTTCTAGTTCTCCACATCACTTCCAATACTCCTCAGAATATTGCAACAGGTTATGAGCCCCGAGCTTGCTGTCCTCTTGGTGTCTACTATGCTTTGGATCCTTTTCTGCTAGTCTGGAGAAAGACTTTCCGCACTATTGCTCCGCTAAGGTTAAAGAAGACTACCGCTGCTAAAGGACTATGTTTATGAGGATATTGCTGTGGAGAAGAAGGCCTTGCCTTCAAAAGATGCCTTCAGTAACTATCCAAGTTAGTTATGAAGAAGAGTCAATCAAACTGGCATGTAATTGTGTCAAGAAATATAGTATGTTGGTGCTCTACCACTACTGAAGAAAATTGCGTAATTCCAGCAATTGAGGGTCCAGATCTACAATGAAATATACTGCAATATGTATTCATATGACCCCAATTGACTGTTAGACGAGCTCTTGGATAGGATATTATCCTGAATTGCAAAAAAAAAATATAGATCATTATTAATGATTGCCAGAGGAGGATTTTACCAAAAATCTATTGCCACTCAAAATACAGCTGAGAATGCAAATACTGGAGCTGTTAGCCGCCATTCTGGACTATCTACTGATGGAAAAAGATCTCAGAAACAAGCTTCCTGAATTGTAAGGATCCCAATGATATATAATACATATATATCCACCTGGAGTACAGATATGTACTACACAATCCATTAGAAGAATGCTATAATTGTATCAAGTGTTTTGATACTGAAACCAGTGTACCAGGAGCTAAATATGGAGCTGTTAGACGTGCTATCACTTTGTTTAAGTCTCAAAACAGTGGGAGAAAGTATTATACAAATTTAGCAAAATCAACTCATGAAGATTCTACCGCCAGCCAAAGGAGTGACGCATATAATTGCAAGCCTGATTGGAGTATACAACCAAGCAACAGTTGGTCAGTACACAGCTAAGAGCCACTCAGAAGATAACATAGTACTTTATACTTGTTATATATATATCACTTATTACAGTGGGAGAAAACACTTGGTGATATTTAACTTCTCGGGATCAGATCAGAAGAATTTTGATTGATCAAGTCACCGCCAAGTTCTGCAACTCAAATTACTGATATATTGGAGTCTGATACCGAAGTATTGATGAAGCTAGCTATCAAATGCAGTTTATTTGATCAAATTTGGTCAACTCTATCAAAAGTTATGAATGATCTAAGTGGATGCCGATTTTGATTATTTCACTCTCAAATAGTCAGATATTCTGGAACAATGATGTCATGGAGACTCTTGTGCTCAAAAACACCGTGGTCCCACCTGCAAGGAAGTCCAGAACCACCCCACAAAGGGAATTATCCCTGGGTCATCAGCAGAAAAAGAAAAGAAGAAAAAATGGAAAATACTACTACCGCAAACTAGGGTACTTCCCAAATGGTGCCAAAACTTATGTAAGCCATATTTGGACTATCTGGCAATGCAGATATGTTCTATGGAGCCTCTTGTACGAAGCTCTCAAGCTAGAAACCCCAGAAGAGCCTTGAAACTTCAACAGGATCTGTTAGATATTGTAGTATATATTGGAACAGATTATTTAGTGCAGAAGTCTTGATATCTGCTGTCTATGGAGCTGAAAGAAAAAGGTGCAAGGATCAACCAGATGGTTTTTATGGATTCTGAAGACACTGAGAAGATCAGTTAGCCTTGGAAACCGAGCTCAAGGTTGAAAATAACTATCAGGAGAATAAGGATAATCAAAGCCCTTGTTAAGGAGAATCTCACTTCTGGAAAAGCGCCAATCTCTATTCTACAAGTATATTCTGATAAGACAAAAGCAGCTGTATCAATCCAAATCAGTAGAAGCACTCTAAGAATAGCTACCAAACAACCCATGGTGTTGTCCAATACCAAACCGGGTGAATCAAGAAGCAAATGGACTTTGAATCTACCGCATATGAAGTAATCAGTCCAAAGAAAGTTATTGCTATTTAAAGAAGACAAAGATGACCATTCTAGATCATATTTGTGGATCTGAATCACTAACAGACGTGGTTCAAGTGGGAGCAGGCCATCCCAGCTCAGAGTTGAGCAAAAACCTTCTTTTTTTTTTTTTTTTGGCCATGTTATATGTGCCACAGTGCCAGGAAACAAGGATAATCCGGATCAGGCGTAAATGACAAAACCTTAACTTGACCCAAAGTAGGTCACTATTTTTTACCTCATATAGCATCTATATGATGGAAGTAACTGTCCCTGAGCCTAATATGGACACACAGTGAAGTTGTCTAAATGGATTAGACTGTTGGCCGGAAATAAGGAAACTCCAGATCTGCCATAAATGACAAAACCTTAACTTGACCAAAAGTGGGTCAATTTTGCTCAAATAAGAAGCATTGGATAGCCCAGAGGCTATATACCATTATTACGATCTGTCAATTAGACTCAGCTTATTATTCAAGCCCGTACAACTGATCAAAGTTGATGATTAGTATTATGATCAGATCATTCAGATTTTTAGGCATATTACTAAGTAGATATGCATACTAAATTCCAAGTTACTTGTTCTATTAAGTTGAACACAAATGCATACACCTTTGGATAATATATTAGTCCAGTATGCAAAACAGTTAAATCTTATACGCTTATTACAGATTGCACACTCACAATATGTATTTATTACTCATGAATATTTTGTTGAGTGGGAGTGTTGTAATTATTGAATTGTCACCTAAATATTCATGCTAACTTAGTCACATAGATCTTATTCTGTGATTAGCATTCTGTCCTGACTAGATTTCTTGTCGGGATTTACTTAGAATATTTTCACCAAATTATCAGGTACCCAGATTATTATTTTTCTCAAAGTCGTCCAAAAGACCCCAAACTTTGCACACATATTCTTGGGACCTTCCTTAACAAACTCTACACGTTTGTTTCCTCTACTTTATCAAAAGTATAAATACCATACTTTTGATCAATAAATCTACAAGTGAATAACATGTAAATCTTCTAGTTCTCCACATCACTTCCAATACTCCTCAGAATATTGCAACACTTTGTGCCTCTGCAATCTTGAAACTCCATTA
>MCFE01000545.1:0-60027 GCA_002104905.1 Basidiobolus meristosporus CBS 931.73 | reverse complement strand
CTAACCTAACCCTAACCCTAACCCTAACCCTAACCCTAACCCTAACCCTAACCCTAACCCTAACCCTAACCCTAACCCTAACCCTAACCCTAACCCTAACCCTAACCTAACCCTAACCCTAACCCTAACCCTACCCTAACCCTAACCCTAACCCTAACCCTAACCCTAACCCTCAGACCTAGCTTTCTAGGAATAACTTCAGATTAACTTGGCTTCTTTAGATACTTGTCATAAGTAAATAAAGATTTCACCACTTGGTGACTTTCATCCCCCCCTCCTAACCCTAACCCTCCTAACCCTAACCCTGAATCTCAGATATTCATATTCAAACTTGGCTTCTTTATTTATTATTTAAATAAAGATTTCACCCTTTGGTGATGATCATCCCCCTAACCCTCCTAGCCTCTCCTTGTAATATGCAGTCATACTTAGCCAAGATCACTCTCTCCAGTGCAAGTATCCCTCAGTTCTGTTTGATATTACTAAGACCTTTGATTCAGTTGACAGAAATCTGCTTTGGTCCAAGTTGCAATGCTTCTCCAGTACCTCTCTCACCCTCCTTGTCAGGTCTCTGTTTCTGGATCCACAAGCAAGAATTCTGCACCCAAGTGAGCAATCAGCTGTGTTCTCAGTTCCTAATGGAGTGGTTCAAGGCTCTGTGCTTGGTCCTATACTGTTTGCCATCTTCCTGAATGATTTCCCAAGACTCTCAGCTGACTGCCTGGTTACTCTCTTTGCTGATGACATCAGAATATCCTCCTCCAATGTGCAACAAGACTCCCAGACCATCCACCAGTATCTGCAGAAGAATAATCTCCAGCTTTCCATTGCAAAGACAGTACCTTTGGGCTCTCCCATCAACTTAGAGAACTCCACTCTACCTGCTCAGGTTTCTGCTACATATCTTGGCTTTCCTTTCCTTCCTACTGGACTAGACTCTGGAGCACACCTGAAGAAGAGAATTATCATGGCAAGACAGGCACTCCACAAGCTGCTGGCTGTTACTCCTCCTACAACTTCAGCTCCAAGCTGCCTCCTTCTACTCAAGCAATTTGTCTTCCCTGTCCTGGAATTTGGCTTACCACTTCTCTCTCTTACTTCTAGAGACTGCACTAAGCTTGACAAGTTTGCAGTATGGTGCATTACCTCCTTGGTGCCTCATTTGCCTGAATGCCCCTACAGACATGCTATTCTTGGTGCTTTTGGGTTTATGCCCTACAAGATCAGACTTCTCTACCTTAGAACCAGATTATACCTCAGACTTCACAACTGCAACTACCCACTAATTAAGGCCTGGAAGAGAACATACCACACAACACCTGGCTCCTGCTGGAGAACTATACTTGGAGATCCTGAAGTCAAGAAGTTTGCTGAATTTATTCTGCAGTCAGAAAAACCCAAGCTGGCCTACCTGAAGTACTTGACAGACCTTTGGCAGCAATATCTGCAGCAGCACACTCCCTTTATGATGAATATCAATCCTTATCACATTCCCCTCATTAATGTTGTTCACAAGTCATTCTTACCTCTCTTGCTACCCCCCTTCCCACTGAACAGTGTGTTGAGCACTGAAGAACTATCATCACTTCTTATTAACTTACCTACAAATTCCCTTCAGCTACACACTCTTGTATCAAAGCTACAACAGTAGCGCTGGCTTCTTTGTTTCAACTGAAATAAAGATTTCACCTGTTGGTGACTGTCTCCCCCCCTAACCCTCCCCAACTCTACTGCTTCAGGTGTGGACACAATCTCCTATGAGCTTCTGAAGACTAGTACCAAAGCCATGTCTGCACTTCTGCTTCCACTGTTTCAGCAATGCTCAGCCCAGCTTTCTACTCCTGAGGAATGGTGCTTTGCAAATGTTCTGCCACTGTACAAGGGTAAAGGAAAGCACCTGGATCCTAGCTCCTACAGGCCAATATCTCTGCTACCCACCTGCAGAAAGGTGTTTGATCTTCTGCTTGCTCAGGAGCTCTACTCTGACTCCCTCAAGTTTCATCCTGCACAGTTTGGCTTTGTTCCTGGCCTCTCCTTGGAATATGCAGTCATACTTAGCCAAGATCACTCTCTCCAGTGCAAGTATCCCTCAGTTCTGTTTGATATTACTAAGACCTTTGATTCAGTTGACAGAAATCTGCTTTGGTCCAAGTTGCAATGCTTCTCCAGTACCTCTCTCACCCTCCTTGTCAGGTCTCTGTTTCTGGATCCACAAGCAAGAATTCTGCACCCAAGTGAGCAATCAGCTGTGTTCTCAGTTCCTAATGGAGTGGTTCAAGGCTCTGTGCTTGGTCCTATACTGTTTGCCATCTTCCTGAATGATTTCCCAAGACTCTCAGCTGACTGCCTGGTTACTCTCTTTGCTGATGACATCAGAATATCCTCCTCCAATGTGCAACAAGACTCCCAGACCATCCACCAGTATCTGCAGAAGAATAATCTCCAGCTTTCCATTGCAAAGACAGTACCTTTGGGCTCTCCCATCAACTTAGAGAACTCCACTCTACCTGCTCAGGTTTCTGCTACATATCTTGGCTTTCCTTTCCTTCCTACTGGACTAGACTCTGGAGCACACCTGAAGAAGAGAATTATCCTGGCAAGACAGGCACTCCACAAGCTACTGGCTGTTACTCCTCCTACAACTTCAGCTCCCAGCTGCCTTCTTCTACTCAAGCAGTTTGTCTTACCTGTCCAGGAATTTGGCTTACCACTTCTCTCTCTTACTTCTAGAGACTGCACTAAGCTTGACAAGTTTGCAGTATGGTGCATTACCTCCTTGGTGCCTCATTTGCCTGAATGCCCCTACAGACATGCTATTCTTGGTGCTTTTGGGTTTATGCCCTATAAGATCAGACTTCTCTACCTTAGAACCAGATTATATCTCAGACTTCACCACTGCAACAACCCACTGATTAAGGCCTGGAAGAGAACACACCACACAACACCTGGCTCCTGCAGGAGAACTATACTTGGAGATCCTGAAGTCAAGAAGCTTGCTCACTATATTCTGCAGTCAGAAAAACCCAAGCTGGCCTACCTGAAGTACTTGACAGACCTTTGGCAGCAATATCTGCAGCAGCACACTCCCTTTATGATGAATATCAATCCTTATCACATTCCCCTCATTAATGTTGTTCACAAGTCATACTTACCTCTCTTGCTACCCCCCTTCCCACTGAACAGTGTCTTGAGCACTGAAGAACTATCATCACTTCTTATTTACTTACCTACAAATTCCCCTCAGCTACACACTCTTGTATCAAAGCTACAACAGTAGCGCTGGCTTCTTTGTTTCAACTGAAATATAGATTTCACCTGTTGGTGACTGTCTCCCCCCCTAACCCTACCCTAACCCTCAAGTCATAAACTTCCTCAAGAAATACTACAGTGAACAAGCAGTTTTGCTACATTCTCCTTTAGACTTTGATATTGAGGAAATTAGGGATACAGCAAAGTCCAAGTTTATCTTGTAGGCTTTCTGCATCTCAAATATTCATATTCAAACTTGGTTTCTTTGTTTATGATTTAAATAATGATTTCACCCTGTGGTGATTATCATCCCCCCCCCTAAGAAATACTCAGATTATCACTTCTCAGGCCTGGCTTTCCAGGAAACCTCTCTCAGACCCAGCTAACTAGGAAATACAGTACCACTCAGCTTCTCAACTCTCAGACCTGGCTAACAGGAAGATATCTCTCAGACCTAACTTTCTAGTAATTACTTCAGACTAATATGGCTTCTTTAGATACTTGTCATAAGTAAATAAAGATTTCACCACTTGGTGACTTTCCTCCCCTAACATTCTTGGCATATTTTTAGCTCACAGTGATATCATCAAGAATTTCACTGAAGCCTGGAATCTTCTAGAACCTTGTCATTAGTAATCACTTGCCAATCTGGAAAAGTATTTAAGGGAAGTCAATCCCTCATCAATAAATCATCCCTTCTATCAGTAACACTTCTCCCTTATTGATTAGTAGTTGATCATTGCACCTGCCTTCAACAGTACATCTGAGACCTGCCATCAAGGAGCTTTTCAGGGTTGTGCACAAGACACACAGAGGCCTTTGGAGACACTTGGAACACCTAGGAAACTAGAGAATCAGGAGCTTTTACCATAGAGACATATTGACAAAGACACAAGCAGTTTAGACCCAGAGGTTCTTGCACTCATCAGACACCTCACACACCTTGAGTTGTGTAGCTTCTCCCAGGAGTACCTCTACACCACCACACTGTCAAACCTTTTGAATAACACCCATCAAAATCTCCCTGACCATACAAATACCAAGTAGAGGTTATCAACATTCTCTCTACCATAAAATTAAGTCTAATCCAAATCACTGAACCCACCATCCTAATCACCAAACCCACCATTGCCATACCCAACATCCAAATCACCCATTGCCATACCAATCATCCAAATCACCAAACCCACCATTGCCATACCCAACATCCAAATCACCCATTGCTATACCCACATCCAAATCACCAAACCCACCATTGCCATACCCAACATCCAAATCACCCATTGCCATACCAATCATCCAAATCACCTATTGCCATACCAATCATCCAAATCACCTATTGCCATACCAATCATCCAAATCACCTATTGCCATACCAATTATCCAAATCACCTATTGCCATACCCAACATCTAAATCACCAAACCCACCATTGCCATACGCAACATCCAAATCACCCATTACCATACCAATCATCCAAATCACCAAACCTACCATCACTATTACCACCTTCACCATTACCCATCATTCATTGACTATCACCCATCACACACCATCTTTCACCTACTTCCCAACTCTCCTAGGAAACTAACCTAACTCACTCCAAAATAATATAATCATCTATATTCACTCCCACCCACAAAATCTAATTATCTTACCTAATACATAACTGCTACATCCAAACTGGTGCAAGCTTAGTTTTCTCTCTTTCATATAAGTTGTATGACCTACCCAGACCTATTTGTGCTTATCCCACATGTCAATTCCTCCAGACAAGTGTGCTTCAACCTTACTCCCAGAGGGGTGGTATTGGCTAGAAGAGCCTGCCAAAACTGTATTTGAAACATTCAACTCTGGCTTCTTGCCCCAAGTGCTGCCTATACTGCTTTCCACTCCCTGGTATTGGTCATTTGTGAGGAGTACCTGGGAACTTACTCAGTTCATGCTGCCAAATCTGGTCCTAGGAGAAGTGCCCCCTTTGGAGACTTCACTCTGCCACAGCTGCTCAGCAGGCTGCTGTGATATTCAAGCAAGCTCAAAGGGTAACTCAGGCAGAAGTAATAATCAGTTCCAGAGATCCTGGTATCTCTGCTGTGGATGATGCTTACAAGTACTTTCAAGAAGTATTTGCATACCCACCTGCTCATTGCCTTAAAGATGGCTGGGCTCCAGCATTTGGGTCTTTCATGCAAGACACCCTCTCTGGTAGTCAATGGTTCACTACCAAGTCTCTTCTTCTGACAATCAGCAAGTATCCCTCTTCCAAGTCTGCTGGTCTGGACCCCTTCATATATGCATTCTCAAGGTTTTGGCTGGAAATGCAGCTTTCATAGATGATTTGAAGATTTTCTTTCATCATTGCCTCAGGTTTGGGTTTACCCCTTCACAGTGTAATCTCTCTCACATTCACCCTTTACCAAAGAAGTCCACTTCATCAACCATTGACAGCTTCAGGCCTATTGCCTTGACACCAATGCTCAGAAGAATATTTAAGGCCTGCCTCCTCAACCACCTGAAGGACTCCCCCTTGGCCCAGTTTCATCCTGCACAAGCTGGCTTTAGGGGCGGCTACTCTACTGTAACACATTCAGTTGTATTTCATGATGCTTTTTACCTATCAGATCATGAAGGAAGAAAACACAGAATCTTTGTTGACCTGAAGCAAGCATATGATAGGGTAGTGATCCCAATACTCCTGAAGAAGCTAAAGAACCAGAATGTACCCAGTCAGCTTCTTAGGATTGTACACTCACTCTTCTCAGCCTGCTACTCCACTATTAGTGTTAATGGTGTGATATCATCTCCGTTTCCCAGGCTCAGGGGGCTATTCCAGGGATCTTTGCTTTCACCAATCATGCTCAATGTCTACATTGATGACCTGGCTCAAAGTCTCTGCTCCAATGACTCAGGAGCTGCTGTGCCCTCTGCACTGTTATTTGCTGATGACATCCAATTGCTGCCTAGGAGTCTCTCAGAAGCTAATCATTTGCTGAGTAAAGTCAGCCAATGGTGTACTGCCAATGGTATGGAGGTAAACACTGCTACATCAGCATACATTGGTCCTACACCAGAGTGGAATATTTCCTTCAATAACTCCCTTCTGCCTCAACCTTCCTCTTACAGCTACCTTGGACTCCCAACTTGTCAAAGTGGTATTTCTTGGGCAGTTTACACTGAAAAGTGTATTCAAAGAACTTCTGCCACTTTGGGATTCCTACAGCTCAAAGGGGGTAGATGGTATCCTCTGATTAGGCTACAGCTATTCAAGGCCTTTGTGAGGTCATCTTGGGAGTATGCTGCTCCTATGATGTGTTTTGCTGCTGATCCTGACCTCATTACCAAGCTACAAGCTCTGCAGCAAGAAGCTATTGGCTGGATAGTCAATGCTTCTGACTACCATTCTAGGCAATACTAGAGGCTTATACATAGTCTGACTGGTATTGAGGCTTTGCCAATCAGATTTGAGACTTTAGGTATCAGATTTGGCAGCACTATGCAAAAGCATCACCCAATAATCCTTTGAAGATCTTAGGCAATAAGATTACTAACAACTTAGTCCAAGCCACCCCAAAGTCATTGGTGAGAAAGAAGATACACTTTCCTGATGGTTACAAAGATTATCTGGCCTCCAACAGTGCCAAGCCACCTAGAGAACATATTCCTCTCTCTGTGGCAATGCATAAAAGGAAGCTGGAGAATATCTCCAGAGTTACTAGCTCAAAAGACAGAGTTGGACTTATTTCTCATGAGAGTAGACATTCCCATAGTGGAGCAGACATATCCCTTTACATCAGGAGTTCCTTCTTTGCCTTCCAGGCCATGAGGTGGAGAATGAACACACTTTGCTTGGGTTCCAAGTGCCCCTACTGTAGCAGGTATTTTTACTTCTCTCATGTAGAGAGCTGCTTTGGGTGCAAAGATACCCAATCATTGTTCCAATTTCACAAACAAGGGGAGCTTGTCCAGAGACTTTCTGCTATCATATCTGCAATAAGACCTGAGCTTCTGCCTTCCTGTGAGATCCCTGTCTTCCAGGAAGTGGTAGTATAGCTCTACACTTTCCCTTGGTGCTTTGCTTTCAAATAACTCCCAGCTTTACTTCATTTTCTAGCCTGATTTGTTGACAAATTTCTTTTCAGAACTCAACTCAACTTGAGCAGTATTTTACCTTCACAGTACTATAGATATATCTTCTTTATACAATTTGCACTTTTCAACTTAGATCAAGTTGAAATAGTATTACTATACCTGATCAGATTCAATAAAAGAATTTAGACTTCTAACCCCTAACCCTAAATTCTGACTTCTGGAATCTTGCTCCTTCCTTCTCTTCTCCCTGCTAATTTTTCCTCCCACGCACTCCATTCTACTCTTTCTTCTTATTTCTTATGCCTTCACTCCACTCCCTTCAGATTTCTTTCCTGGAGGAAAGGCTTGCACCTGTTGAAGCTGAAAATGCTCTACTCAAGAAACAAGTTCAAAAGCTGTTTTCTGCCTTCTCTGATCTGCAGAAATCTATTATCCCTGTGCCAACTCTTCCTGCCAACAAGACTCCCCAAGAATCATCTGCTCCTGCTCACTCTTCCTACTCTGGAGCTGTCAAAAAGTCTTTTGCTGCTTCCTCAAGACATCCTGCTGCTCCTCCCAAGACTAAAGGAAAGTTTCCTGCCACCTCTGATTTGCCTCCTGCTACTGACTGGGCTGTCTGCTACTTTGCAATGTGGAATTTATTCCTATATCTGAGCATAGGATGTATCTCAAGTAACAAGGTTACAATGTATCCAAGATTGTTAACATGAGATTTATCAACCATCACACTCTGGAGGTAGTACTTGACAAAAGTATTGCTAAGCAATTCTCTCAAAATGTCTCTGACTAGTTTTACTGGGAACCTACTGACCATGCCTTTAAAGAGTTTTCTGATTCTCCAGTTTACAGGACCTTCTCATTAGAGGAATCTCTGCTTTCAAGATTCACTTCACTTATCAAAAAATCCCCTTCACCTGCTGTTACCCACTTCCTCAAAGATTGTTATATCTCTCAAGCTTATCTACTTCACTCACCCATGAATCTGAGCTCCAGTGTACTCTGGGATACTGCCTTAACTTTAGCTTAGATTTATTCATATTCAACTTAGTCTTTACTTTGGGAATCTTCTATTCCCAGCTGGCTTCTTTATTTGAGTTAGACTTGTCTGAAATCAAATAAAGATTTCACCTACCTTGGTGACTTTCCCTCCCCTACAATTTGTACTTCCCCCAAAACCCTTGAATTTTATATTCACCCCTGATGAGCTTTACTTTATTGAGACAAACATTAGAGATGAGGCAAAACATAAATTAGATCACTTATTAGAGTGGTTCTAGACATCTTAATTGGCTTCTTTATTTGCACCTAGATTAGTTCTTGACTCAAGTAATGATTTCACCAACTTGGTGACTTTCCCTCTCCTAACTTAGCCATACACTACTCCAAGGCAATTCACCACACTCTGTATACTCAGCTCTGGAACCATATTATGAGCTCTTTGCCTTTGCTATCTTCCAACTCTATAACAAGAACATTGTCAAGACTCTACAGGGCATTGAGGCCCTCCTCCAGGAAGTCACCCTCAACAGAACAGCTGGCCAACATCTTCTTCTCAACAAAGCAGTACTCAACTCCTGGCTTTCATCCTGATTTCAAGACTCTGCCAACCCCACTTGCACTTGAGCAAGACAGAATCCATAACGTGCTCAAGAGGCTCCCCAACTCTACTGCTTCAGGTGTGGACACAATATTGTATGAGCTTCTGAAGACTAGTACCAAGGCAATGTCTGCTCTTCTACTTCCACTGCTTCAGCAATGCTAAGCCCAGCTTTCTACTCCAGAAGAATGGTCCTTTACCAATGCTCTGCCACTGTACAAGGGTGAAAGGAAAGCACCTGGATCCCAGCCTCTACAGACCAATATCTCTGCTGCCCACATGCAGAAAGGTGTTTGAGCTTCTGATTGCTCAGGAGCTCTACTCTGACTGCCTCAAGCTTCACCCTGCACAGGTTGGCTTTGCTCCTAGCCTCTCCTTGTAATATGCAGTCATACTGAGTCAAGATCACTCTCTACAGTGCAAGTATCCCTCTGTTCTGTTTGATATCACTAAGGCCTTTGATTCAGTTGACAGAAATTGGCTATGGTCCAAGCTGCAAAGCTTTTCCAGTACCTCTCT
This sequence comes from Basidiobolus meristosporus CBS 931.73, assembly GCA_002104905.1. NCBI lineage: Eukaryota > Fungi > Basidiobolomycota > Basidiobolomycetes > Basidiobolales > Basidiobolaceae > Basidiobolus > Basidiobolus meristosporus. The sequence continues at coordinate 50,574 of MCFE01000545.1, read as the reverse complement.
CACCCTCCTTGTCAGGTCTCTGTTTCTGGATCCACAAGGAAGAATTCTGCACCCAAGTGAGCAATCAACTGTGTTCTCAGTTCCTAATGGAGTGGTTCAGGGCTCTGTGCTTGGTCCTATACTATTTGCCATTTTCCTGAATGACTTCACAAGACTCTCAGCTGACAGCTTGGTTACTCTCTTAGTTGATGACATCAGAATATCCTCCTCCAATGTGCAACAAGGCTCCCAGAGCATCCACCAGTATCTGAAGAAGAATAATCTCCAGCTTTCCAGTGCAAAGACAGTACCTTTGTGTCATCCTATCAACTTAAAGAACTGCACTCTACCTGCTCAGGTTTCTGCTACATATCTTGGCTTTCCATTCCTTCCTACTGGACTAGACTCTGGAGCACACCTGAAGAAGAGATTGATCCTGGCAAGACAACCACTCCACAAGCTACTTGGCTGTTACTCCCCCTACAACTTCAGCTCCCAGCTGCCTCCTTCTACTCAAGCAGTTTGTCTTCCCTGTCCTGGAATTTTGCTTACCACTTTGCCCTCTTACTTCTAGAGAGTGCACTAAGCTTGACAAGTTTGCAGTATGGTGCATTACCTCCCTGGTGCCTCATCTGCATTAATGTCCCTACAGACATGCTATTCTTGGTGCTTTTGGGTTTATGCCCTACAAGATCAGACATCTCTATCTTAGAACCAGATTATATCTCAAACTTCACCACTGCAGCAACCTGCTGATTAGGGCCTGGAAGAGAACACACCACACTACACCCGGATCCTTCTGGAGAACTATACTTGAAGATCCAGATGTCAAGAAGTTTGCTCAGTATATTCTGCAGTCAGAAAAGCCCAAGCTGGCCTACCTGAAGTACTTGACAGACCTTTGGCAGCAATATCTGAAGCAGCACACTCCCTTTATGATGAGTATCAATCCTTATCATATTCCCCTTATCAATGCTGTTCAAAAATCATTCTTACCTCTCTTGCTGCCCCCCTTCCCACTGAATAGTGTCTTGAGTAAAGAAGAACTATCATCTCTCCATATTCACTTACCTACAAATTCCCTTCAGCTACACACTCTAGTATCAAAGCTACCACAGTAGCACTGGCTTCTTTGTTTCAGCTGAAATAAAGGTTTCACCTGTTGGTGCCTGTCACCCCCCTAACCCAGTCTCCACAACACCCTATATAACTTGTGGCTCATCATTGAGTTCCCCTATTTAGCTTGCAGCAGACACTATGTATTGTCAGGGATTTAGTACTCATACCATATCTGTTGTTAAAATTTGTAATTCCCCTAAATATTAACCTAACTTAGTCACTTAGATCATTACATTCAAATCCTAGAGAATACTGACCAAATCTCTTGTTGGGATTTACTTGGAATATTTTCACCAAAATACCAGGTATCCAGAACATGAAAATTCTTAAAGTTACCAAACAGCCCCAAACTTTGCACACATGTTGTTGGGATCTTCCTTAACCTACTCTATGTGTTTGCTATACCAAGACCATGTAAAAGTATAAATACTACTTTTACATTCAATAAATCATTAAGTGAAAACCACATAATCTACTTGTTCTCCCAATCACTTCCAATATCTCCAAAACTCTTACAACAATATCTTGATTAAAGTAGTGTACTCTGCAAGCACAGTATTTATCTATCCAGCCCAAGGTAAGCAAGCTCCCATGACACAGCACTTGTCACCCTTCAGTCTGCAGTCCCACATCTGGCAGCATCTTAATACCTCCACGGGACCATCATCTCCGGAAGTATTGTCCACCAAAGATGCTGTTACAATAGCTAGAACAGCAAGCAAAGCACCGAATGAAGATCACATGATAGCCAAGACCTTAGTACTGCTGTATTCTTGCAAAACATAGAGCCAATAAAACATTAATTGACTGCAAAAGACTTGGCCTAAGGTAAGCAAGCTCCCATAATACAGCATTTATCTCCCATAGGTCCACAGCCCCACATTTGGCATCATCCAAGAGCCTCCACAACACCATCATCGCCTGGAGTATTGTCCACGGGAGATGCGGCAGCGACGGCTAGCACAGCGAGCAAAGTAATGAGCGAGATCTTCATGATAGCAAAGTACTTGATACAGGTACGATGTGAGATGCACGTTTATATACTTCTCTAGCAGTGGTACCAGCTTAGATCACATTGGCCGTAACGATACCTCCATCACATTTAGCTCCTTTGAGTGATTGCCATCGCGATGTTTCTCCCACGTATTATGATATCAGGAATGTTTAAGCCCAATATGGCTCATGCCAAATCACAAGCACTACCTCACACTTATATTGATAAGGAATATATCTGAACAAAACGCTCTGTATCGTTAATTGCACTTGTGAGCTGCAAAATATAATCAACACTGATTAGCAATCGTAAAGCTGGCTTGTTAAACAACTTTAGCTGGCTAGTAATATGTATATTGCTAGGGATTCTCATAGTGGGGCTTCACTGCGGTCTAACCAAAGTCAAATCCTATTTCTCCACAGTTACTGGTTTAGTACTTGTGACAACTCTAAATTTCGGAACGTATTATGGGGAATAGAAGTTGAGGGTTGTGGAACTAAACGTTGTATTTGTGCAATATCTTGCAACAAGACCAATCAACAATTCGAGAAATAGTAGGCAAGCTCTATAGGATACTCAGTGTTGTTTGGTCTTCCTTGCTGGGTTCCCCTATTGAACTTGGAACCAAACAAAGGGATCCTTCACGGCATCGCCATCACTTGAAGTACTATCGACTAGAGTTGTTGTGACAATGGTTACGGCACCAATCAAAATACAACTGGAGCATGCTTAGCCTTATCATGCCTTTCACACAAACCACTATTCTGGAACACACAAACCACTATTCTGGAACACACAAATCACCTATAGTTTATACCACACTTATAACATCACCTGATACAAACTAACCAATAGAATTGGGCAGCAAAATACTAGATGGGGGAAAGGTTAGCTTGCCAGTACTGTTTTTACAATATATCTAGCACTGAGCCTTATACTGAGTGGCTTGAATGATTAGGCAAGTAAAGCTCCAATGAAAAGCAAGCTTTATATCGTCACGCATGCATTTACAGTTGCACTACATTTGAAAGGTATTTTAGGGCAAAGAGAACTCAATATTATGGAACTCCAACTGACACAATGGGCAGTGTCCACTGTCCGAAGAACGATCAATATTGGTTGGTATACTTCCTTATTTAACTCTGAATCACTCTTGAAGCAGGTAGCTAAAGTTACACATGCCAATCTCAAAAATGGGCGATTCATACGTAGCCCATACCACAAACCTAACACCAGCTTACCTTACTGAAAATTCTCGACATCAAGTGTTCTGAATGTGACGTTCTTACGCTCCATGCATATAATCATATAAAGCTCAATTAGCAAAATACTGAACCTGAGAGTTCCCATAGCTCACAAAATAACCATAATAATAGTAGGACAAAGCTGTTGTATTATCCAATCTCATAATGCAGCAGTGTGATTTAATTTTCGCACATGTTATATTCAACCCATTTGGCTACAGCAGTAATCTGCCAATAAAGTATTTATTCATTGGTAGTGAATAAGCTCAAGGTAAGCGGCATAGCATTCTACCAATAAAGTATCAATCGACTGCGGATGACTTGGCTTAAGGTAAGCAAGCTCCCATGATACAGCATCTATCTCCCTTTGGCCCGCAGCCCCACATTTGGCAGCATCCTAGTGCCTCCACGGTCCCATCGTCGCCTGGAGTGTTGTCCACGGGAGATGCTGTAGCAACAGCTAGAATAGCAAGCAGAGTAATGAGTGAGGTTTTCATGATAGCGGAGAACTTGATGTATTTTGTAGATGAAATACGTGCTTATATACCTCTCTTACAATAATATTACACATTAACTGCACTGACTTTCATATATGATGCTGTCTCAATCACATCTGACTTCTCGGTGTAATTGTTGTTATACTATCTCTCTCTCGTACATCATGATACTGGGAATGTTTTCCCCACATGTGGCTTATACCAAGCTTCAAGTGTCACCTAAAGCAAACCTTTCCCAAGAATACATCTGGATAGGTCGCTAGGTAGCAGCAATGGTACCTGTGATCCGCAAGCTATAGCAAATACCGGTTATCAGATGTAAGCTTGATATTTGGGAATAAAAATCCAGGATTGTGGATCAAAATATTGTGTTTGCGTGCTCTGTGGCAGCATGCTCAATGGTAGGTGCGTTCTTTACAATCTTCAATAATACTTTTTATTCATCACTGGGGTCCCTAATTTCTCTTCGAAGCGAGCCAAGCACTTGTGACGCATACTACGTATCGTCTGGGACTTGGTGCTTACATTAATATCTTTATGATATTACTGCATTGTAGTATAGCACACTGGCAATGACATTTGGGCCCATTAGTGTCGACTCAAGATACAGCAACCGTCACTCTCAGTCTATGGCCTCATATCAGGCAGCATCCAAGAGCCTCCACAATATCACGATTGTTGTCCACGTAAGATGCTTAAACAACAGCCAGAACAGCAAGCAAACTAATGTGTGAATTCCAGAGTGATACAGTCAATTTCCCGTACAGTTATAATACGTGGGCATTTAGTCTCTTAATGCAGCTACTATTGCAGGATATTTCTCACAGAAATCCCTATTCTGGAACATCCAAGTCAAATTTAACTTGGACCATGCTTAAGACATCACCCTACTCGTACATTGGCCAGCCAATCACCTAAACCTACCATTCCCTGGTAGGAAATGAACTACAAATTATGCTGGTATGAAACACTGTCGTCCAGGTAGCTATTGTGTACACACTTTCACTTTACTAGTTCGCAGCTTCTGCTTCGCACTACTGTTATTTTTATTACCATTTGATTGTAGATTGACTTCTTTTGTTTAAAACTAAAGGCTGTCAACATGATATGGGCTCTACAACAGCATGAGTTTTGTGAATAGTTATCTTCATTAGAACATACATTATGAGTCCAGTGTCGGTTACCTCTGAATAATCCCAATGCTGAAGATATAAATTTGATGAAGTGCATAAAACGAAAGAGCATATTCTATTTCAGTGATTCCGCTTCATATACCGGGTCATTCTTCGTCTCAGTATACGATTCCAGTTGGGTATTTACCGCACTCGTTTGCTTGTAAGATCAAGAAATTGATGCATGCAAGACTGGCACATCAACGCAAATTTCAATACTACAACATACAGGATAGATATGGAGGAATTAACCAAAATCATTGATGGATGGGATATTATTTCACTTGCTGAAGCGGAATCACAGCCTGCTCGTGGCCCTCTCATCACTTCAATCACTAATTTATTCACTCTGTACATTTACCGGCTGGGTAAGACAAAATGCCTTCGTAGGATCAGTACACCTCGCCTTTAGTGCCAGAAATTTATTTTGTATATTTTGATTCCCTACTGAATGTTAGCTCAAATTCATCTCAAGTTACCAGCACGTTCTTACTGGGGAATCACAGAATAGACAAGTGGTGCAGGAACCTACGATACTCATATCCCTGCTTTTTTGAGCTCAGCCTTTAAAAACTTTTGGAAGTAGGGAACATAATGGTGGTTCATCAGTGTGTAGTGTGCACCTGGCACATCGATATAACTGTTCGTCTGTCGGGTAAACCCATCCCACTTCATGAGCATCCCATTCAGCCAATCCTCCTTCTTCCCGGCCAGTGGGATCGCATAGAATACTGAAACGTGCTCTACCGTTCCATTAGGCTCATAGTTCCGGCCACATTTGAGCAGTGACTCGGCTATATCCACCCACTTCTCAAGCTGAGTGCGATCAATCTCAAGCTCTTTGATTCGGTCAGGTGAGGCTTTGGACCAGATGTGGTTGATCTGCTCCTCGCGAGGTAGCGTATGAAGGTATGGTGAGACTCTGGTAGCCTCCTCCTTAGTAATGAGATCCAAGAAGTAGGAAAGGTTCAAGAATCCTTCAGTCCAGTCCAGCTCAAGCATCCTTGGTTTGATGTGTGGAGGAATGTTCACCAAGCCAACGAAGGCTACTTTCTGTCCCTGAGCCTCAAGCCGTTTGGCAATCTCAAAAGCTACCACCCCACCGTATGAGTACCCAGCCACAGCATAGGGTCCTTGAGGCTGGGTTTTGCGAATGGCTGCAGTGTACATATCAGCCATTTCCTCCATAGACTCGAAGTATGGGTGGTTATCGAAGCCTCGAGCTCGCAGCGCATAGAACGGACGTTCATTCGCAAAGTACTTGGCTAGGTTGACGAATATAAGTACCTCTCCAACCCCAGGGTGGACGAAGAAGATCGGCACACCAGATCCAGTCACTTGTAATGGCACAACAGGTTCATAGCTTTGAGTGGCTCCCGCATCTGATTTGAGAGTGTCCAGATGCTCTGCTAACTCCCGAATGGTGGGATATTGCATGATTCGGATGACTGGCCAGTTCTTCGGACGAAAATTACAATTAGCAAGCAGCCGACAGCTGATAGCCTAATACTTTACTACTCAAAATGTTACCTTGTCCAGGTCGAAATGTTTGACTATTCTTGCTTTGTATCTACAAAATGATGACAATCAGTTGGAGTCTCTAAGTAGTTGCCAGAGCGTCTGACACTTACTGCACAACCTCCAGTGAGGATCCGCCCATACTGAAGAAGTTCTCTTCCACACACACCTCCGCAACCTCGAAGATCTGGCAGAGGAATGCCGATAAAGCAAGTTCAGACTCGGTGGCAGGTCTCTTGCATTTCCTGGCCTTCTCCGCTTGAGTGGTCCGCTCGACGATCCTCAGGTATTCGTTGAACTCGCCCATCTCATACTGCTGTCTCAACTTCCCACGTGACAACTTGCCCAATGAGTTCTTGGTAAGCCTATTTGCTGGCAGAGGGCAAATCACACTAGGTGCTTGAGAACAGTTGATGACCAACTTCTGCCGGATGCTGGCATGTGTGCTGATCAGTGTTTCCTCATCAGACAGGGAGAATGTTGGAAGGTAGAAGACGGCGATTTGCTCTGTTTGTGAGCCTGTGGGTCGGATAGGACAAACCGCCACGAAGGAAGGGGCGATTCCTTGAACATCCTGTAATGCAGCTTCTAGCTCATGGCTGTAGTGGTTCACCCCGCGAAGAATGATGGTGTCCTTAGTTCTTCCTATTAGATGCAACCTACCACCAGCCAAACTGGCTGTGTCTCCCGTCCTGAACCATCCGTCGCTCGTGAAGGCTTGTGCATTAGCCTCAGGATTATTGAAGTATCCCCTGAAGAGCTGAGGACAATGCACCTCCAGGTCTCCACTCAATTCTGCTGGTAATGGTCGGCCTTCCCTATCTACAATTCTTAAGCACAGCCCATGTGAAGGGTAACCCAGAGTAGCAAACTCCTTTCCAATGTCATTGAATGGGAACTGTTTGTTATAGACACAGCCAGCGCATGTCTCAGTCATCCCAAAACCAGGGGAAATGATACCGGTGAACCCGGTTTTAGCCTCTGCCAGAGTCCGAAGTAGCTGCTGACCCAAGTCCACCAAGTTGGCCTCTCCCCCAGAGTTGATGCGCTTCAGCTTGGAGAGATTGTACAGTGATTTGCCTATGGGTGACTCTTCCAGCTTTCTCTTTAGGTCTTTTTCTATGTTAGCTAGCAGGAAATTTGGGGCAAATGTGTGAGCTGCCTCATAGACCTCCGCAATGAGCAACAAAGATAATGGCTCCAGGGTGATTACTGAGGCTGCCACTTGCACCTGATTCGCCCCTGCCACCATTGGAACGATGTGGTTCTCCACTAGTCCAGCCACATGATCGCAACCAACCCAGTTCAGTATGGTGTGTGTTGATTGAAGATTATAGTCGTCGATTTTGAAGTTTGCCGAGGCAAGGATATTCCCCTGGGTAAGCTCGACTGCTTTAGAGTTACCTGTAGACCCAGAGGTGAGCAGTAATACTGCCACTTCGTTGAGGAAGTCCAGGCCCTGGAAACAGCTGGTAGATGGAGTCTTGGGCCAGTCTAATTCGCTTGCCCTTTGAACTCTAAGCTCCTCGACAGCCTGGACATGAATGTCAGATACCAGACTTGAAAGTTCAGAATGGTCCTTTTGGCGGCAGAGAAAGACAGGCTTATTGAGCAAAGTGTCAAGGTGCAAGAGTTGCTGTTCTTTCTTGTCATCATCTCCCTTCAAGGTGCCAAGAACACAGGGAAGCAGTCCAGCGGCCAAACAGCCCCAATAATGCTCCACTGTATCCTGATGACACTCGAAGTATAAAACAACCACTTGTTCAGGTACGCCCTTCACTAGTGTGCTCAGACGCTCACCAATGGCGTAGGCTTGAGCCAAAAGGTTTGGGTAGCTTGAAAAGGTTGGATGAGCAATGTCGGCAGGGCTATTGATGTAGTACATCCCATGAGTGGGATATTTAGTGGACACATCCCGCAAAATCTCCAGTAAATTCTTCATGCCAGTGTTAGTGTAGCTGCTGTGGCCTGGTTGAGACATCTGTAAAGAATGACTGTATAGACCGAAGGTCAGAAACTGACTTCAATCTTACTTCAGCGTGAGTATTAGCATGGTTCGAACTTACCTGAGGTTTGACGCTGGTCCAAGAGTTGTCGTGTGTGCTTGAAACTGAACTCTAATCAGAAATATGCTCTGAAGTGTTACTCGGATTGGCAGCAGAGTATTTATAAGCACAGCACTTCCTCACTGCTCCCTTGCTACCCTGGTGGAATTCTTTCAGTAGCGCCCAACCTGGGGACTAAGTGAGCAGCCTACTTCCGCTGACTATCTTCCTCTCGCTCATAGGATACCAGCATGGACCCCGCGAACAAATCGTTGCGTAGCACTGTGATAAAGCATCATGCAACAAGCCAAGCACTGGTTAATCGTGCTTGCTGCCAATACCAAGAGGTTTGTCAATGGATCTCAATGGACTAGCAATCTATGAAAGGTAGTTGGGATATGGAAGTGAACGCCAATCAACTGAATGCGCTGCACTTACTTACCGGATTTGGAGCGGGGTCAGATTCGGGTGCTGAGTTGCAACTAGTCTACCACCAATCTGCGGTACTGGAATAGCAAGCTATTACTATCAATAAGCGCCAGAATCCTCGAGTAACTAATCTCGTGTAGTTCCTGAACACGTTTGCAAAAAGTGCGAATAATAAGACCTTTGGGATTATGATTCGTGGGCCATTAGCGCTCGTAACTCGTATATCGAGCTCAAGTATTACGTCAGGCAGATAGATATTTCTCTTTCTGTTTGCTCTGAAACACGGAAAGCACGCCTTTTTGGTGTTTACCAACCCACTATAAGTCTGACCAGAACTACTAGTAAATATTCCTCCTCATACATGGATAAGTAGATGCATAACTGTAAAATATGAATACACTGCCAAGTTCTGACAAAACATCGTGGCTCCAAGAAAAGCTAAGAGGTGGAATTTTCGCGCTTTTGCGGGCAATTACTGAAGCGTATTATTGGTGAAAGCTGTGATCAACAGGATAAACTAATACTGACCTTCGTACTCAATACGGCGCATCTCCACTGGCCAGCGTGTCTTCTCTGTATCACTATCATTGCACTCGAGCATTTCCACTGAAACGATATCGACATCGATCATAATACCCGACAGATGAGACAGATTCACTTGTGGATCCTGGCGCCAACCATACAGTAACAACTTGCTATTCCAGCACCGGAGATTGGTGGCAGACTAGTTGCAACTCAGCACCCGAATCTGACCCCGCTCCAAATCCGGTAAGTGCAGCGCATAGAGTTGATTGGCGTTCACTTCCATATCCCAACTACCTTTCATAGATTGCTGGTCCATTGAGATCCCAACCATTGACAAACCTCTTGGTGTTGGCAGCAACAATGATTAACCAGTGCAGCCTGGCTCGTTGCATAATGTTTCATCACAGTACCGCTTGCCGATTTGTCCATGGTGACCATACTGGTACCCTATGGGCTAAATGAAGCAGACTACTCATTAGAACGCTGAAGATACCGAAGTTCAAAGAGCAGACAGATTAGATAGGCCTAGGACACTATCTAAGATACCATCACCATTCTCAGGAGGCTATGCTACAGAATTTTCAAGAAATCGCCCCTTCCTTCGTAGCGGTTTGTCCTATCCGACCCACAGGCTCACAAACAGAGCAAATCGCCGTCTTCTACCTTCCAACATTCTCCCTGTCTGATGAGGAAACACTGATCAGTACACATGCCAGCATCCGGCAGAAGTTGGCCATCAACTGTTCTCAAGCACCTAGTGTGATTTGCCCTCTGCCAGCAAATAGGCTTACCAAGAACTCATTGGGCAAGTTGTCACGTGGGAAGTTGAGACAACAGTATGAGATGGGCGAGTTCAACGAATACCTGAGGATCGTCGAGCGGACCACTCAAGCGGAGAAGGCCAGGAAATGCAAGAGACCTGCCACCGAGTCTGAACTTGCTTTATCGGCATTCCTCTGCCAGATCTTCGAGGTTGTGGAGGTGTGTGTGGAAGAGAACTTCTTCAGTATGTGCGGCTCCTCACTAGAGGCTGTGCAGTAAGTATCAGACGATCCAACGAATAGTTCGAAGCTTCAAATGATGATCATACTCAACTTGAGATGTAGGTGGATATCGCCGAGTCACTGCTCAAGTATGGCCGAAATTACGAACCCAATGAAACAGTAGAGCATGTCTCAGTATTCTATACGATTCCACTGGCCGGGAAGAAGGAGGACTGGCTGAAGGGGATGCTCAGGAAATGGGATGGGTTTACCCGATGAACAGATACATCGATATGCCAAATCATGAAGTGCCATATGAATGAAAGCTAGCAAAAAGGTTTGCTACTCTTCACATAATTCACGCAACCACAGCAATACGATTTTGAAAAGACAACTGGATGTTATAGTCTCCAATGTTCATCTGTTTGTTTAACCCGTTTTATTATTATGGGCCGTCTTTGTGTCAATCACAGATGATCGATATGTGTAGCAATACTGGGGACAAACTCAGAAATTGATTTCCGGGTATAAATAAGGGGGCTGTAATGCTATTCTTTGGGTAAGCAAAGTGGCACTAAAGTTGTGTTAATGTTCTGGAGTATATAAGAGATGTAGAACACGGCTAGCATGCTCAGTCCAACATAATGAGAACCCTCTTCTCGCCGCGCCCCTAGACAAGTATCTGCTTTAAGCCACTCCATCGATAACAGTCCTGGGCTCAGTGCCAATGATAAAATTACTTTGAAATGGATTGTTAGCGGATCACTAGTCAAGTACATCCGGGAAGCTAACCTAATGAGTGCCAGATCCAATGGATTCCCTCACACTCACATTTGCAGATATCTTGACCAAGACCCCCAATCTCAAGCTGACCCCATGGAAATTATGGATTTTGCAAACGATCTTTGACCAATAAACTCCGACACCACGATGTTGATGTCAAACAGGCATAACAATCATTTATTTCCCAAGCATTTAGATGGCATTCGCAACTCAGCTTTTGGTTTCGGGAATAGGCAATTTCTTGATTATCCTTGCTGGGTTTCCCGCCACAACAACATATGGAGGCACATCTTTGGTGACAACACTGCCAGCACCAATCGTGACCCCATCCCCTATAGTAACACCTGGGCATATTATAGCACCACCGCCTATCCAAACACGACTACCAATCTAGCGAGATCATGAGTTAGACAACGTTTGCTGAGAATAGGAACATGAGTATGGTAACCTTTACAGGATGAGCCAGGTCAGCTCTGCTGGCTCGCAGCTCTGGATCCAAAGGATGGGAGGCGGTATAGATTTGAACGCTGGGGCCTATTAGGATATCATCCCCCATCTCCACCCGATTGCAATCCAGAATAACGCAGTTGAAGTTCATGAACACGTTCTTCCCAACAGAGATATTGGACCCCTAAACCAAACGCGTTAGTCGCCTATAATTTCGTAACGCTCTCTTGCGCCGACTGACATAGTCACAATAGAAAGGCGGCTCAATGCAGATCCCTTCCCCACACGAGTCGAATAGGCACTTCAGTATCTTGGTGCGGCTTTCGGCCTCGTAAGGCTTGGTAACATTGTATTCTCCCAGGAGGTGACGGGCGTTCAGCCGGATATTGGAGAGTTCAGGATCGGCGGCTCGGAAGTACTCCTCATCCAAAGCCTTTTGTCTTTCAGACTTGGTCATTGCGCGAAAAAATGGAGGAAGTTGATGCGCCCGGCCATAAATAGGCAATAAATATTCACCAAAAGGCCCCGTTTGTGAGTAAAAGTTTGGGGAAGGCCTGACACTGTGCGACATCGGAGGCGTATATTAAGATCCACATGACTAAATGCCAGGGAAGGTCCAGTATTGGCTACTATTATTAGCTGCGGGCAGATACCTTTCGTATCACCTGGGCCGTCCAGATCTCAATCAAATTCAGGGTTTAAGGCTTAGGGCTAGGTTACTACAACCGACTAGTTAAGGTAAGATGCTGATTGACTCTCCAGAAGGTTGGGAACATGCTTTATTTTACGAATTAATGTTTATGAGTACTGAAAAGAAATATTACAAAGGCTGTCTTCTTTAAAGAACAAGTGTTTTGCGTGCGAGCCATTTAAACGTTGAGCAACAATCTTCTAGGATCCTCGACAGCTTCCTTCAACTTGACCAAGAATGTCACCGCCTCGCGGCCATCAATGATACGATGGTCGTAGGTAAGGGCAACATACATCATGGGGCGGCTTTCCACCTTGCCGTTCACAACGACTGCTCTCTCCTTGATGGCATGCATACCGAGGATAGCGGCTTGGGGCATGTTGATGATGGGGGTGCCCATCAAAGAACCGAAGACACCGCCATTGGAGATGGTGAAGGTACCACCGGCCATGTCCTCGATGGTGATCTTGTTGTCACGTGCCTTTTGGCCCAATTCAAAGATGGTCTTCTCGACATCAATGAAGCTCATCTTGTCGGCGTTTCTGAGGACAGGGGTAACGAGACCCTTGGGGGTGGCAACAGCAACACTAACATCGCAGTAATCTCTATAGACGATGTCGTTTCCTTCGATGATGGCGTTGACGGCAGGAACAGCTTGAAGGGCTTGGGTGGTAGCCTTGACGAAGGCGGACATGAATCCGAGCTTGATGCCATGTTGCTTCAAGACGGCGTCCTTGTATTGGCTACGCATGTTCATCAAGTTGCTCATGTCGATCTCATTGAAGGTGGTCAACGAAGCAGCAACGTTTTGGGACTCCTTGAGACGCTCGGAGATTCTGAGGCGCATTCTGCTCATCTTCACTCTACGCTCTTCACGGGCGCCCAATTGCTCTTGAGGGTTGCCAGAGGTGGCGGCGGGTGGAATGGAGGATTGTTGGGGCTGGGATGGCTTAGGAGCTTGAGGCGTAGGCTCGGCGGCCTTGGGCTTCTCTGCTTGAGGTGGGGGAGTTTCCTTCTTGGGCTCAGTTTTCTTTGGTTCTTCCTTGGGAGCCTCAGGCTTGGCAGCACCCTCAGCGGGGGCATCACCAAGCTCAATCTTGAACAAATCGGCTCCTACTTCAATGTTATCTTCCTCTTGAGCGAAAACTTCAAGAATGGTACCGGACACTGGGGAGTTGACGGCAATATCGACCTTGTCAGTCTCGATGGAAGCGACCTCCTCATCCTGGTGGACGAAATCGCCAACCTCTATTATTATTCAACGGTGGTAAGCAAGGTGATCACAACCAACGGGGCCAACTTGTTGCACTTACTCTTGATCCAGGTTTTCAAAGTACCCTCGGTGATGGATTCGGCCAAGGAAGGGACCTTGACGACTTGGTCGGCTGTAGAAAAAAAAATTCGGTCCCGGTTAGAAACACCGTCGGCCAAAAACGGTCGCTGGGGAAGGGACTTTACCATAAGATCTGCTTTGGAAACGGAAGGGGCTACGCTCGTTTCTGAAAAGAGAGGAAAGGTTAGCAAAAGGGACGTGTAGATGACCAACGCAGGAAAAACGCACTGGAGGTGCTTGGAGGCAGCCAAAAATACGGGTGCCGACATTTGGGGTTGGGCCTGACGAGCAGCACCTTTCACAGCTCTGAGGGCATAGGTGGAGAAGGCGCTCAAGGAGGTGCTGCTAGCACGAACCTTGGAGACAGTAGAAATGCATTTGGGAGCCCTCTTGAGAGTGGAAGAAAGCATTGTGAATAAGGTATGGAAGTTGGGAACAAAGGACAACAAGAAAAATGTACAGTGTGTACGGTTTTATGGACCCGACGTATGACGGATGGGTTAAATTGACAGGCTTCACACAACCATGAATCGTCATTACGATTGGTCCCAACATTTGCTTAATACGGAATCAGGGTGCGGTTGACAGGTTAATTTCCTTCCTCGAGTTAAACAATCGCTACAGCTACTTGGAGAAATATCGCATTACCGGAGCGATTTGGGATACATATTGGGGCGCTTCGGTGCGATTCCGTGGAAAAGTATGGGGAAGAATTGATCATCAAGCCATTCCTCCTGACCTCTTGAAAATCCGACCTCCCCTCCCCCACTTTTCCTAGATATCTCCCCTTTCCCCAACCCTGTCTACCATACTGGAATAATATCCACTTCGGGGGGCCACCAGGAGAATGACTCATTTCGGGGGTCGAAATCATGGACGTTTACCTCGAAATATTACCGCTTTGTGGGAAGATGATGAAACACCATGCCTAATCTAGTCCCATTTATGGGCTGCATAACATATTTTCTCACATATACGTAATCTGTAGAGGTGGCTATGGCTATACAAGCAGACGCACCTAAGCAATGGTGCTTAGGGTTAGGGTGAGGGTAAGGCTGTGGAACCTCCTGTCAAGTTTGACAGAACGGCCAGGGAATGTGATTTCGGGTCATCAGCCCCTATCTCACCCAAGATCCGTTGTGCCCATCCTCTTCGGATGTCTTAACCATTGCCACCCTCTTGTATGAACATGGCTTTGCGAATGTCGATGCGGCACTTTTACTTTACCTACAATTTATTCATTTTGGATTCTCGGTTGAATTCCCTCCAATCGGATGACACGAAGTCATCCAGCCACCTCCGATTCTTTCGTGGCCCATTTTACACGCGGAGTTACTGAGTGGCTCACGTGCGTGCGGTGGAAATTATCCACTTTTCCCAATCCTCGCTGTTGTAAGTCGTCAGGAGGCCAATCGGAGGGTACAACAGCCAGGTAAAATATTTGTTAGCAAACGCTATTAAACTAATTTATGGAGCTCCCCAATTTGGTCAACTGGAAACGGTGGTCTGAAACATTAAATCAAAATATACAGAAGCTACACCACCATCAACGTTAACGTATCCTTGGCGTCGTCTCTACTGGCGCTGGCTTGACAGGTATTCATTGGTTAGGAAGTCGTACTCCTCTGGGTGGTTTAGGAGCGCCTCCACCAAATGCAACGGGGTCAGCATGTCTTTTGGGTTCTTGGCTTTCAACGAGCTTGCGAATTTCTCCTCCGGGTTGTAGTCCTGGTCATACATTGGATTCTGATGGTCCGTCTCGGAGCTGTTTTCGGCTGAAAATTCCGCCTGGATTTGGAGAGTGCGCTTCGTCAACCGTGTAAGAAAGATCTTCCCGATCTAATTTAAAGCCACTCAGGTTAGTAACGTGGCCTACAAGCCGACGCTCGAGTAAATACCATACCTCTAACAACAGGTTTCCTATTTGAGCTCGTTGCTCTTCAGGATGTGAGTGAAGCTTCATTCTTTGCCGGTTGAGAGTGGAGGTCAATCGAGTGGTTCCAGGGAGGTTCAGCTGGTTGACGGTTTTCCAAATCCACTCGGTTCCCTTTCTCTGCTCTACACTTGCATTCCGGTGGGGGTTTTCAAGGGTGATCTCTTGATATAGTGGTGTTTGGGTGGCTTTCGCTACTATGTCCTTTGCTGTGCTCGTGAAGGAGCTCGTTGAAAAATCGTCATCAATATCTATATCAAGTTCGTCATCTATGCAATTGAAACCTTAATTAGCGCACGTGATCCTGGTTAAATACGGAATTCGAAGTTGTACCGTGATCAACATCGGCTTCCCAGTCATCTCCCAACTCACGGCCCAGTTCGCTAGAACTGGTTAGGCTGGAGAATGCTTTCACTCCGCAGTTGATCTCTTCCAAAATGATCTTGCATTCTTGTCCGAGCAAGTAGTTGGGGTGATCAGAGGTAACTTGATGATTTGTTCCACAAATCTTACATAAACCGTTGACAGTTTGAATGATTGATCCACTAGTAGCCATCTCGACTAGCCTGCCCTCTTTACCGAAGACTGTATTACGGTCTAATTCAAGATCAAAGAAGCGTTCTCCACCGAGAACCTGGCGCCCTGTACGCTCATCGTCAAGCTATGGAGCATGAGGAAATGGTCAGAGGTTGTAAATGTCAATATATAGCTCTACAAACCTTCAGTTGGTGAATAATGTCTACTGGCTTATTTCTGGAGTCATAGAAGTGCAATTGCAGTCTGATTGGAAACTCGCCCCAGGCGTAGCGGGTCAGCCTGAAAGGAGGCTGCTCGAGGTCAACAACATCGTGAGGCTTATAGCTGGGGTGGAGAAAGACTCGAACTTTACTGATAAAGTCCTGAGATTTCTCCTGAGTTGGGAATTCCACGTAAACCATCCATTTGTGTGAATAGTGCTCCATGCCACGTTTTCTTCTCGAGGTCGGTATGAATTTGGAGACATTCCCTACGATCACTCGCTTCTTGATGTAGAATCGGGACCCATGATGTTGATTGTTGGTGGCCGAGAGTATTTGTCGAAGGCCACTAGCGTATGAGTCGTACGTAGGAAGCGAGGTAATTGACGTTTTGTTCGCGACAATCGAGCTTGGGGTTGCACTTTCTCCACCAGCTGTAAGATTCACAGATTTGTCCTCTTTTTCGTTGATGGTGGCCGTTCCCAAATTGGTTGGTGGACTATATGTTTCTATTTGAGCTACCGTTGCGGGGGTGGATGTAGACGATAATTCTGGAGTAATCGAAGTGGATCTTTTCAGGAAGGCGGTTGATTTGGCAATTGCATCTCTACTGCTGTCATGATCCAAAGGTTCGGCTTTAATAAAGCTTTCTTGACTTTGCGCTTCACCATCAACGTCCGAGTCTTTTCTCGTTGTCTGGCATGAGCTACCATCCAAGGTTTCGGATTCGGAATTCGGTGATTCCAATCGACCTAGGGAGCATACTCGACTGCTGGATGGCACGTATCCACCCCCATGTTGAGCGTCATCGGGCACCACTTTAGATTCTGAAGCCAGCGGGGCTTTTTGAACGTTGGATGAACTCTCATCCAGGTCCATTCCGTGAATGTCATGTGATTGAGACTCTGAAGATACTATGGTACAATTTGGAGAGTTTTGATTGAGCTTAGCCGAGTCGGACGGAGTGGCACATTCATTTTGCTCTATTATATTGGAAAGAGGACCCGATACGGTTTCCTCCGCATTGCTACTATACTGATTAGCCAACTCTGTCTTATTACTAACATCTAGCTCCATATCAGACTGGGCTTCCTCCCTTTCGAGTGCTTCCCGGACGTTGGTAGTAGTACTTGATGACTGAGGTAAATCGGATGATTGTAGTTGTTGGGCCATTCTCATATCCATGGAGGAAGCATCAGCGACAAGCACCTCCGAAGGCGAGGCATCTATGTCATTAACATGACCAGATTCCTGAGCAGAAACAACAGGGAGAAGATCGAGTGTCGATGAAGCCTGTGTCGGGAATAGCGAGGTTAGGTGATCGGATGCAATAGTACCTCCATGAACAGCTTCTTGACTGGAATCTAGTGTATTGGCATCATCACTGAATAAATGTGGATTGGTGTAACGGTTTGTGGGTGCTACGGATTTTCTAGATGGTAGGATGGTGTTGGAGGCGCTTTCCTCCTTCTCGTCATCGCCAGTGTCGCTCTCTTCTTTTATCTCAGTATTTACATTCATACGCTTACCACTGAAGTATTTGGTCGGCATTTTGCCTGCATACTTAGGATGCTTGTTGGATCCGTGAGAAGAGTTTTTATAGTGCTTCCTGCAGGATTTCCCCGAATGCCCAAACTCTGGGCCATCGCTTCCTGACGGTTGGTCTCTCTTCCTGGGATATTTGGATAGGATGGACCTTCGCCGTTTACCAAAGTTGAAGGATGCCGAGCTGTCGGAATCGGAATCGGATGATGAGCAGGATGACGATGACGATGAACAGGATGAAGAAGACGAGGCGGATGTGAAGGAGGTTCTTAAAGGTGTGGATTTTGATTGTACGCTTTTGACTGCTTTGGACGATAGGCGGGGCTGAGCGGACGATGGCTCCTCGTTGTCCAAA
The DNA here is from genome assembly GCA_002104905.1 of Basidiobolus meristosporus CBS 931.73. Classification (NCBI taxonomy): domain Eukaryota; kingdom Fungi; phylum Basidiobolomycota; class Basidiobolomycetes; order Basidiobolales; family Basidiobolaceae; genus Basidiobolus; species Basidiobolus meristosporus. The sequence goes on along the minus strand of MCFE01000545.1, from coordinate 32,245 downwards.
TCCACGTCTTCCTCGAACACCTTGATCGTAGGCTACAATAAAGAATGGTTACATTTTGGCCATGTTATATTCTTGGCTGATTGAAGTCACCTTTTGCATTCCATGTAATGTAGTGGAGAGTTGGTCCTTCATCTCGTCATTTAGTTTCCTACAATCAATGACATCAGAGGCCAGGTGAACAAAATCAAATGCATGTGGTAGATACCTTTCCATCGACCCTAGGCCACCACCCTTCGTAAATATGGTGGCTAATGAATGTGTGGCGATTCGTCTTCTGCATGGATGATCAAGGGGAACCTCAGACTCGTCCTGAAAGGGTCCATTCTTAGCACTGGTACACTAAACATTTATCACTTTGACAAGAACAAAACATACCACCGGAGTTCCACACAAGTAGTTCGATTGCTCGTGAGACGAAAACTCCAAGTCATGGGAAATTCTACAATGGTTAATGAATCCTTGCTGATTCAAGAACTTTGTTCGACCACATTCTGGACAAGCGAGTCTAAACGTTCCAATGTCCTTATCAGTAACAGTGCTTCGAAGTCATCGTTGCTAACTTACTTTACGAAGGTACCGTCGGCCCGACGACTATACAAAGCATCATAAGATTTCCGCGCGGCGTTCTTCCCCTTCCCACCTTTGGTTACCGGGCTAGAATCACCCAATTCCGTCGACGATGTATTGCGAGTTTGGTTTCCAGCCGCAAGTTGTATCCCGGCTAGCGAATTCGATTCGAGCTTCAGCGAACGCACTTACAGAACAAAATGATTCTGGGAGTAAATTATCTACCTGAAATCGCCTCCCGTAAATCCTTGAGTAACTTTTCCCCTTGTTCTAGCTCTCCTTCTATCGTCAAGATTTCTCGTTGTTTCAGTAATAATTCAAGTTCAAATTGGTTTTTTATCACTTGAACAATCTGCTCTCGTGTTTTCCGATCTACATGTTCCAATGGTCAAAATACGCACGATAAATAAACATTCCTCGTCCAGGAACGCCCCGAAAAATCCCCACTTACCGTTCGGTATGGGTTCTCTCGACATGGTTCAGCTATGAATATATTACAAGGTGAGTCTATGGAGCTGAGCTTCGAAAAAAATGGTCGTGAAGGGAAACAATAAAAAGCCAGGAACGAGACTACAAACGGGATGAACAAATCATCTATGGACTGAATGCTGCCCTAACATCTCGTGAATGTGCGATCCATCTGGAAAAAAGAATAAATGTTACTAATTTAAGCTTTGAAGGTCCTGCCAATTTCCGCAAGCTACAAGCAATACTCGGAAATCTCGGAAATCCCGGAAATCTATGGAATCGAGTCCAACTGCGATTAGGGGTACACGTAGAATCGAGCATATCCCATTTAGTGCCAATTCTGTGTGGTAATCTTCTTCATAACGTCAATAGCACTCGCCATCCACACATCTTTTCCCCACTTTAAACATGTTCAATTTCTTTCGCCGCAAATCCCCCGCCGAATTACTTCGTCAACATCAACGCGCTCTAAATAAGGCTCAGCGAGAACTAGACAGAGAGCGCGGCAAGATGGAGCAACAAGAAAAGAAACTAATCGCTGACATCAAAAAGAACGCTAAAGCTGGCCAGATGGTTGGTTGTTTGCGCCATCAATCCCGGGCTCACTCACCAAACTTATGAAATCCTCTCAACAGAATGCTTGTAAAATTATGGCCAGGGATCTTGTACGCACTCGTAAACACATCCAGAAGTTCTACCAAATGAAGACTCAGCTCCAGGCTGTATCGCTAAGAATCCAGGTTTGGCCTTGAATCGGAACTTTTTGTTGGGCGTCGTGGCAGTGACTAATCCGTACGCATATAGACACTCAGCTCGAACAATCAGATGGCTGAAGCCATGAAAGGAGCCTCCAAGGTACGTATGGCTAGGCTGCATCCCTTTTCCATGGCTGACCAAGGTTTCTCCCTAAGGCGATGAGATCCATGAACTCACGAATGAACCTTCCACAAATCCAAAATATCATGATGGAGTTCGAACGAGAGAGCGAGATGATGGATATGAAGGAGGAAATGATGAGCGATGCCATCGATGACGCGATGGAGGATGAAGACGAGGAGGAGGAGACGGACGCCATTGTTAACCAAGTGTTCGACGAAATCGGAATCTCTTTCGATCAATCAGTATGTACATCATTTTGTCTTGCTGCCACCAAACCATCGCTCATTTCAAAACCCCTACCAGCTATCCGATACTGTTCCTTCACTCAAGAACCCTGGGATGGCTACTGCCGAGCGCGAGCCCCAGGCCGAAATGCTGTCAGATGATGCAGTTCTTCAGGCACGTCTAGATAATCTACGTAGAGAATAGAATCTCAGTTGTACATTCGCCCAACGACATAAAGCCCGTTGTTAGTTCCATTTATGTTATCAAGTGTTTATGTAAGTTCAAATGAAAGGGTAGTTCGATGAGAGCGATGGCAGATATTCATGAAAGAGGGCGAGTCTTTCGAAGGGAACTTTTGGTTTTTACATTATAAATATATAATAATGGGCACTCATTTACGTGGCGTTGCTCCCCCCTTCAACTCCCATTGATCTGACCTACAGTCGACAGTGTACTCCAAGTCATCCCGAGTGATCGAATCCCAATATTTGTAAATCATCATCATGGCAAAGAGTCTGCACAAGATCTCCAAGAACAGACCGTCTAGATAATGGGATGTCGACTCGCAGATTTCCAGCGAAAACAGGAGCAGTATCACCTGTCCTGCCACAAAGGAGAATGCAGCAAATATCACTCCACCTACGGAGAATGTGTTAATGGACGAAGGATCCGGCGTGGCACATGGAGATTTTTACCTAGCGGCCAGAGGTCATCCAGCGTGTTAACTACCAATACGACCTGGAGGATGAAGTAGATGCACATGGCCGCGCCGTTAAAGAAAAAGTACACGATCCAGAGAATCAGTGGCTTGTTGGAGTCAAAGAAACCAAATAGGTTCTCGAATGTTGCGAACGAAACAAATGCCACGATCCCCAGTATCAGCATGGATGACAGACGCATAGACTAGGTTCAAAAGGGACATCAGTGATGCTCTGTGATGATAGCTGATTTACCAATAGAATAGTACCCAGAGTGACAGAGGAGTTCCATCTTCCGCCCACTGGAAACCCACAAATCCATTGAGGAGTAGACACCAGACTGTTGCCGATAAGAGCCCCAGGTGGGCAGCTGTAAAATACTAGCAAGCTCGTTAAGACACTGGCGGATGTCGAACAGCAGACGAACAGCAGAATAAACCATTACTTTGTACACGTTAGAGCCGGTGGGTATGATCCCAGTAATGAGCAGCATCTCCAATACGGTGGACATGGTGAAGAAATAGAAGAACAAAACCATCTCCTTTCGTCCTACGTTGGAGCTCAGTTACACGGACCCACAGAGCCAAGAGGAACCATACTAACCCACAGCAGTGTACTTGACTTTGATATTGTAGATCATAATGGAAATCATGATTAGTGTCACCACGTACATGGCCAGCGAACCTAAGAAGGTAAATTGTGGTCAGCTATATCGGCATTCCGCATTCCGCATCGCATCCCGAGTCCATAGACACGAACCAGGTTGAAATATCAGGAATCCACCAATGTCAACATTCCGCGAGTAACACATGGGGACAGCGCGGGTTGTGGTTGGGCCCACCAGGGGACATAGGGTCAAGGAGAGTGTATTACAGAGTCCATCGAACCTGCCAAACTGTAACATGTTTGTCGTGTGTAGAATTGATGATGTTAAAGAACAAGTGATTAAAGGTCCAGTGCACCAGTGTTTGCGGCTCCTTCGTATTTGTACCTGGTGGGCCAATGCGAATCAAACAGAGAAAAACAAGCCTCGGTTTGGGCGATGCGTATTCGATGGAACAGTGACATATTGTTTTGTGCTTAACATCGATGGTTGAAGATACGGATGCAGCAACATGCGCTACAAGTTAGGATCAGCACTCTAGTCATTGATTTATTCCATTTAGCTACAAGTTAGGATCCCCACTCTAGTCATCGATTTATTCCGTTTAGCTACACTTAGCGGCCGAGTCAACAGTTTATTCCATCTGGTAACTTGGTCAATACTTTAGGCATCAATCTATTCCATTTAGCAACTTGGTAAATTTAAGTGAGTAGCTTGAGCAGCTTTTAAATACCAACAGAGTGAATTCATGCCTTTTTTTCTGATAGACAACTTTCCGCATGTCTGACACCATTAAGATTTCCCGTAAGTTACCTCTTGTCTGAGGTTCCGCTGAACATCTCCTTAAGAAGCTCTCTTTTAGGCCCCATCGTCATCTCCGGACCCTCGGGTACTGGAAAGAGCACCTTGCTCTCCCGTCTCTTCCAAGAATTCCCCAACGAGTTTGGCTTCAGCATTTCCCGTAGGTCCAGATAGCAACCATCTCGATTGCATCAATGCTAAAGATTGCCTGCTACATAGATACCACCCGAAAGCCTCGAGCTGGAGAAGAGAATGGCAAGAGCTATCACTTTGTTGAACGCTCTGTAATGGAAAAGGAGATTGCAGCTGGCAAGTTCATCGAGTCGGCTGAATTCTCGGGAAATCTTTATGGTATGCCCTCTACGTTATTGTGTCCCAGATTGGGCTCGACTCTGATCACGACTCGATAGGTACCTCTATTCAAGCCGTTCAAGATGTCGTTAATTCCGGCAAGATCTGCATCTTGGACATTGATATGGTTGTGTAGTGTTAGTTAGTCAATCGGCAATCGTCACCAACTAACAGCTGATCCGATTTGCCAATAGCAAGGTGTGAAGTCAGTGAAAAACACCGATCTCAATGCTCGATTCGCCTTTATCGCCCCACCCTCTGTCGACGAACTCGAGAGACGTCTCCGCGGACGTGGCACCGAGACCGAAGAGAGCTGTCAAGCCAGATTGGACGCCGCTCGTGCCGAGTTGGACTATGCCGCTCAGCCTGGCTCTCACGATGAGATCATTGTGAATGATGACTTGGCTGTTGCCTACGAAAAGCTGAAGAAGTTCATCTTCCAGAATTAATACGAACAATGGATTGCGTGAGCTGGTGTAATTCTTTTCGTTTACTCGGTTTGCCATTACATGAAGAATAAAATCCCGTGTTTCTATTACAACTCTACTGTGAAATATACAATCAATAGACGGAGAGAAAGTGGAGTGGAGATGAATGTCCCCATTTACTGGGTCTTGGCCATCTTATTTTGATACTGGCGTTCCTTCTTCGCTTTTCTCTTCTTCTTCAAAGCCTGTAAAGAACAGTTAGTTGCTGGTGATTTTGCTGGAATATTTCTGGTCTCCACCCACCTCTTTCTTGGCCGAAAGGCTCTTGGCCTTCTTCTTGGCATTTTTGGCCTTCAATTTCTCGATTTCCTCTGGGGTCCGATTCAACTTTTGCTCTTGTCTCAAGCGTCTTTCGCGTTTCTTGTGTTCCTGTAGATTGATATAAGCAAACGTTCATTTTGAATAGCATCGCTGGGAACATACGTGGCTTGCTAAGTGTAATTCGACCATCTTTTCATCCTTTAGGACCTTTTCTGGGCACAGATCGCAGGCAAAGACTGTCTTGTATTCGTCCTCCGCCTCTTCAGAAGCTGCGTCCTCGTTCTCTTCGTTCTCTTCCTTTTCTCCCTCTTCTCCCTCGCTAGCGGATTCATCACTGTCGTCGTCCCCATTTTCACTGTGGGCTTCGCTGTCTGATTCCTCTCTATCGAGCTCTCCTACTTTCAGTCCGGTGGTCTTCTCTACATCACTGTCATCATCCCAGTCCTCCTCCTCGCTTATTCCAGCCTCTTCCAGAGCCTTTTTGAGATAGGATTCTTCTTCCGAGTTAAAGTCACTCTCCTGCTCCTCTCCCTCGGAGAAACTATCTAATTCACTGTCGGAGGATTCCGCTACTTCCTCTAAACCCTTGGTCACGCGCTTGAACATATTATGCTTGGGAAGTAAAAAAGGCCAAGTGGACCGTATCCATCAAGTCACTCGCACACATACACACCAAAAAAAAAATCAAGCGGAATTTTTTTCCAGCAACCATCTGGGTGGGCGGGAGATGGCATGTTAACCAGAGATTGAATTTAATTGAATTTGATAAGCAATATATCTATTATTCACACTCCCGCTCACATTCGCCCACTCACTAAGCCTGGCTAAGAATGTGCTGCGAAATCCTCCATCAACTTGCGGAACGCCGCCAACGTTCCAAACACGCATCCAATGATGCCGAAGAGAATGATGAACACGCACCAGGCAGTCTCGAGCTTGCCCATCACCTTGAATCCAAACAATTTCCAGTAGAACACGATTGGAAGAATGAACAGCACCATACACGTCGCCAAGGCGCCTATCAATGACATGAGGTCATCCACGAATGGCACTGTCATACCAACGGCTATCAGAACAATCATCATGGCGGTGCGCAGAACGAAGCGGAGGAGGAACTCGTTTCGCGCTGTATGGTACTTGCGATCGATTTTCAAGATGGTCTCTAGCTAAGCAATGGGTGAGCAGCAATATCGAGAGATTCGTAATGGATGATATACCTCAAGGGCGCAACTCGTAAGATATATGGGCGCCGCGACAATGACATGTAGCGTAATCAAGATGGTGGCTAGTGTGGTGGCGAATCCTACAGGTGGAGTGAAGTCAGTTTAGCCATTGCCCAGGACTTTCTATCGCTTGGGGCGAGAAGGGGTAAGCCAACCTGTTGGTAAATTCAGCAATATAGGCGACACTGTGGTGTTTCCGTAGACCCGATATCCCACAATCCCTATGATAATGTACATTGCACAACATGTTGACATTGCTGCGATGATGACCTTGGGCCAGGCCCTAGGGTTTTTCATCGTTTCCTCGACGTGCGGGTAAATCACGTTGCCACCAAAGGAGAAGCCAATCGACCCAAGCGCGATCGGGATGTTGGATATGACCAATATGTTGTGAGTAATGGGAGCGCTCTTGGGCTGGTGTAGATCTTCAAGTCCAACAACGACTGTTACAACAACCACGATGCCTGTAGCCACCGCGCCAAAGATTCTGCGATATACGGATGAGTACTCGATAGAAACAACCTCCGCATTGATACGTCTTACGCTAATATGGCTACTTCCTTGAGGCTTTTGCACGCCACGAACGGAACCCATATGATAAGAGCCGCTATGGCAATCCTACAGCACTCTTGATTTAGATTCACATAGCCTCGCATCGCATGCTACAAGAATGAGTTACCATGTAGTAAGGCTTATCGTAGACCCACGTGCACTCGCAATCTGGTCGATGTTGATACCAGAAAGAACCAGATAAACGCATGCGCCACCTACAAGTATCGAGTAATAAAATACGTTGACCAGCATCCTGCCAAATTTACCAAACGCTGCTTCCCCAATGGCAGGAAACCCATCCAGCCGATCTCCTCTGGAACGTCACACTATGTGTCAATGAAGTCGAATAGCTACAAACAGAATCTGGAGCCACAAACCCTTTGTAGTATAGACATTTGATCAGTAGAATCCCTGTGTATGTGGCTACTGCTGCGCCAAGGAATATCAGTATGATTCCAAGCCAACCAGCTTGCTGTAGCGCAAACGGTATCTGTAGGTTTGTTGGAGTTAAGCATAACGGGGGTTTCTAAGGAATGCAACAACTCCAGAGAGGAAAAGGATATAGTCCCAGTGCCGGCAATGACGCAACTTTGTCACGAAGAAAGAACTGTGAGAAAGCTGCACTTTGGGGGATATACTTCCAGGTCATTTGGTATAACCCTTGAGAAATCTAACTATGAGGAGGAAAGCCTTACACGACATTAAAGTATGCACCAAAGTTGGACCCCGTGCGTTTGTTCTCGTTTAGTTCCAAAGGAACGTCAAGCTCACCATACTCCCCTACAATAGTAATTTGAATGAATAGACCAGCTCTGAAAACGCATGTGCTGATGTATCAACATGAGAGCAGTGCAGCCTACCCTCCGCGTCTTCGTGTAATTCATGCAGAACGACATAACCGTTATCACGTCCAACACGCTTCGTACTATCTAAGTGTAAAGTGTTCATCTGTCAGATATTGTGTGCTGGGAACTAACAAGCATCTAGAGGAGAGCTATTTCTTAGACCCTTGCTTTTGGTGTAGAAGAAGGAATCCGTACCTGATAACATATAGTCCTTTGTACCACAGGATTCGTGGAATGCTGTAGAACGGAGTAAGGCAAAACATAGATCATCGCTAAATTTAACAGCAAATTTGTAGATTCATCTATCCTTTTGTCACAATTCGCTTACCAGGGAGGCGAATTGGTGGATGTAACAAATGCTGTGCGTAGGATCAGTGATTTTGGTGATTAAGTTGAAGCGCAGTGACTGCTTAAACTACACCAAGTGTTTCCATAGCAAATGAATGCAGCTGATAAGATTTATTAATATATTCATGATAAATTACAGAGCCGTGTATATGTAAGATTATGAAAGGATGACTTCATTGGTGTATCACCAGAGCCAATTTTTGCGGTAGCTGCGAAACTCCCAATCATGGAGCATGTCAGGCTGTTTGCGGGCACCTTGGTTCTCGATCTCACGCATCAACGAAGGATAGAGATCATAGTCTGTGGGCGAAGTGGTCACCAACTGCTCGTGCTGGCAGTGGTTTTCGAACTCGCGCATGAGTTTGGGGTACAGGTCGACGTCGTAGTAGTGGGTCATGGGGTGGCCCCCTTCCCCTTCCAAAGAATTCTTCCGAGAAGATGAGTTTGAATGTGAGGCAGAAGACATGTTGTTGGATTCAATGGATTACTCAGTGGATTACCGACGGCCCTTATTTATTCCTCGAAAGAGGCCTGTAGTGAGTGGTGATTGGGCGGAACTAATCACTCTATATGACGACCAACATACGGAGACATAATTGGTGTCTGACGGAGTCAGCATACCTGGGACAAGTCACATTGAGCTAAGTTTCAGGTTTGCTCAAGCACCCAATGCGGGACTTGCTGCTGATGCTCTAGAATAGGATTCTTGATCCAATAGCTGAGGTCGATCGAAATATAAACCACCTGTAGAAAAACCAATGAGATATAAACCAACGAAATATAAACCACTGCTGGAAAAACCAATGAGATATAAACCACTTGGAATACAACTTGAATAAAGGTAACCAGTTTCTACTGGTAAGAACTAGACCATTCTAAGAATAAACCATATGGGAGTTGTCCCAAATCAATCTAGCGAAATGTGATATCAATTTATCGAATTCCGCCCAGACACCGTCAGCTGATCTCAACGATTGGGGCCAGTGAGTCGAACCTGGCTCGATCTAGAGTAGATGTTTACGTGATATACGGCATGACTGTACTAATAAGAACATAGGAGATGGGCATATGATCAACGCTGGAAGGGTTATCAGAACCAGGTGTGCTATATAATCCCATGCGCATATACTGGTCTATCCAAACTTCATCCCTAGTTCCAACCCAACAAGCAACATGAGTACCCCGCAAAACATCCCATCTGCTCGCAAGACATCTGTTTCCGGAGCCACTGTCGGCAGTTGCTCTCCAACCAACTATCACGACCTCGACCTGTATCCCAGACTGTTGAGGGAGTTCGAAAACCACCGCATTCCCGAAGCCGAGCAAATGTCATATGCTACCTCTCCCCCGGCCAACTGGGATTTGTATCCCGCTTTGTTGCGCCAGGTCGAAAATAACGGCCAGCAGCTACAACCAGACATGCTGCAAAATTGGGAGTTTCGCAGTATATACAAGGAATAACTCTTTGTAATATTAAGCAATTCACAAGTGATGTAAATACCTCTCATTCATATTGGGTGCTATCTCAATCATTATACATACATACTGCTACCTAATGTCTCATTGTTATTTACGACAATAAATACGCCTCTGAATCTAAATCATCATCCTTGCAATATGCAGAATATTCAGCGGTCATTCATGTATTATGCAGAATATTGAGCCACTAAATCCATGCAGAATCCCCGTCCATTTAATATGCAAATTTTTGAGCTACTCATTTGGCTTAATTCTCTACCTATGAGGCGTCTGCGTCTGATGGAGAGGATTATAAAAAACTTAATTCCGAATTGAAGGATGGAAGGTAGTACAGAAAATCTTCGATCTTGATTAACCAGGTCCCAACTACACTAGACTCTACACGTTTGTAATTTTTCATCACACATTGGTGTAATTAAAATTGGTTATAAATTTCTGACCATCCCTAAGCCTTGGGACATTTATTCCATCTCTTTGATACTTGGTTATGGTGAAAACTGAAGTTGGTCCAGTTGGAAAAGCTGATCCAGGTAGGCTGTTCAATGCCGGAACCATTGCCTTGGTGCTTGTCGGGTGAGTGTGGAGAGCTGAAAAATCCTTCTTGCCTTCATCTTTCTAACCCGAATTCCATATAAGCCTTCCCGCTCGAGGGAAGACACATGTCGGTCGGTCCCTTCGTCGTTATCTGCGTTGGTTAGGCGTTCCGACCCAGGTATTCCATGTGGGTGATTATCGCAGACGATTATTCTCCAAGAAGGTTGACCACGAGGATTTTACACCCGGTAATTGCCCAAGGATATGTATTCTCGTGGGTTGCATTCTGACCCAAATATTCCCATTCAGATCAAGAAGGCACATTCGATCGCCGCCATGAAGTTGCTGATATCGCGCTCGAGGATATGATAAAATGGCTGAAGTCCGCAGGGCAAGTGGGAATCTATGACGCTTCCAACATTACCGAGGAAAGACGTCGGGTTGTGCTGGATGTTTTGGAGAGAAACGGCATCCAGGTAAGCTGAACCAGGGTTTTCTTGTCGAGCATGACACTAACCTTTGTGCCTTTAGACGATATTTATTGGTTAGTCCGCAGGTTCTTATCGCACCATTTTCAGCTTGTTGACATCTTGAACCAGAGTCGATCTGTGATGATCCAAAGATTATTGAGGCCAACGTTCGTAACGTGAAGATCTCATCCCCAGACGTATGTGTTTTGTGCACCAACACTGTTCAGTTCTCGACGAGTTCTAACCGGACTTTTCAAAGTACAATACCTGGAACCCCAACGATGCCGTCAAGGATTTTGTGGTATGTGCATGTCTTTCATGGCCTTCTGGTTTGCGACGGTGTTCTGATGGCTTCTTTCTGATCCAGCGTCGAATCAACAGCCAAGTGCCTTACTACGAGACTATCACCGACAGAGCCCTCAGCTTCGTAAAGCTTATCAATGCCGGCGACCAGTTCATCTTGAACAACATCCGTGGATATCTTCCTGTATGCTCTATGTTTTGCTTTGTGACTGTTATCGCCTTTACCAACGTCAACTCACCTTACAGACTCGAATTGTGTTCTATCTGATGAACCTACACATCAACCAAAGGACCATCTATTTTGCTATGGTAATTCCTGAAGTTTGGAAATGTTGCTGAGCTCGAAGCTTAATCTGTTTCTTGACTAGTGCGGTGAAACCACCATTGAATCTTACAAAGCTGACCCCCCACTGAGCAGCCGTGGTGTACGTTACGGCGAAAGCCTTAAGAATGTCGTCCTGACGCATAGACGCAGAAAAATACTAAGTGGCGAGGAGATTCGCCCATTGACGGTTTGTGCATTTTAGTCGCGCAAAAGGAGTGTGCGAGCGATGCTGATCTGGCGTCATGTAGATCTGGACTAGCAGCCGTCGCCGCATGTTGGAGACTGTGCAATCATTCCCAGATGACATCCAAGTTCGACAGATCTCCGATTTGTTGGAGCTTAATCCTGGCGAAGTCGATGAAATGACCGAAGACCAAGTGAAGGCAAAGTATCCAGAAGAGTTTGAGAAGCATCAGCAGGATCCTTACAATCATCGCTACCCCCGTGGAGAGGTTTGTGGTCATCAGTATTACGAGGGTATTCTTTTCCACTGACCTGTTCCATTTGTGCAGTCCTATCACGAGCTGGCCATTCGACTGGAGGCGGTAATCCTGCAACTCGAGAGAGAGAAGAACGACGTCATGATCTTGGCTGATGAGCCAGTCTTGCGCACGCTTTACGCCTACTATTTCGGCCGCCCCACCACATACATCCCACATATCCACATTCCAAGAGATACCCTGATAGAGATTATTCCCTCCAGTTACGGGTGTCAAGAGCACCGTATATATATCGAAGACGAGATGGAGTTCGCCGATCTCACTGGCGATTTCGACTAGGAGGGCCACTTTGAATAGACTGATTTATCAATTTTGAATTGTCCAAGTAAAGCAAATTGCCGTTAAGCAAACCTCCCTATCCTGGCCCATGTATTGTTCAACAGATCAGAGACTAGGCACTAGATGGTAGATGAAACAAACTGTTGATCGTGACACAAATCATGATGTCAGGCAGCTGTCACTCCCATTATACAAAGGTGCATTCATGCCTAGCGTTCATTATTTTGACGCATACCAGCCTCAAGTCTACCCAGATTGGTGATAAGCAAACCTACCTCAACTCTACATAGATTCGTGATGGGTGATGGTAGCATGAGGATCGGCGCTAATTCTGATGTCATGGTTGTCACGCTGCTTCCACCCTATCCTCCTCATTGCATACCAATCTCTTGGGATGGGTAATGACGTGTGATTACCACCGAGGTTTCACGCATCCCGCCGATGCAGCAATATATATATACGGGGCTTGGCACCGAGAGAGATTCACAGACCATTATCAAAAGGTTCACTCGAGCCATTCAACACACTAGCATTCCGCCTCCATTTCCTAATTACCCTTATTCCCCCATTTTTCATTCCGGAATAGACTGAAGATGTGCCAAAGCATGGACGTTGTGATGCAAAATATGAGCCGGATGAGCCTGCACTCAAATGATGTGAACATTGCTTACCTAAGTAGAGGTGAGAGAGATCTACGGTACTTGTACAACCAGATGGAGGACACCCCAGTCTACATGAAGGTGACACCCTTCCGCTTGAAAGGTCAGGCCATCAGCTACGACCAAGCGTGCTACCACTGGAATTTGGCTGTCCGACATAAACAGCTGCTGGTTTTGGAGCAGATCCGACGATGAATGTGCAAATACTTGGTACAATGGCTGCTACGATGGCTGCTACAATGCCTGTTACATATCCCCAGTCAATATTGAATGTACAAATCTGATCAAATACCATTAAAGATGAATATCCGATTGATGGATGATGAGTCGTGGTTGAAAGTATGTTTCTCCATTTACATTGCATTGCACTCTACACATTACACTACGCATTACACTACGCATTACACTACGCATTACACTACGCATTACACTACGCATTACACTACGCATTACACTACGCATTACACTACGCATTACACTACGCATTACACTACGCATTACACTACGCATTACACTACATTCTAATCTTGCTTATATCACAATTAACAACTCCGGTGATGTCACTAACCTACCTACTATGAGCGGTGGAGCTTTAAGTTTTTGCGTTGGTTTTAAGGTTAATTTTAGCGTACGTTAGTACATCCATCACCACACCTACTTTTTGCTTTACAATCTATGAATACATCTACGTTTGAGGCGCCTCTTTTGGTCTTAGACTCATTGTCTACTCTTCTCTGATTTTCCTGGCTTTCACTTGATGGCGCTTGGGTATTTAACCAGGCTGCTTCCTACCATCACCTACCCAACCGTGTGAACCATGAACGAAAAACATGTCAGTACACATCCAACTCACATGCCAAACCTGTCTATTAACCTATTTGTTGTGTAGCTTGCTCTCGTATCTTTACTATGCCTCTTCACTGGCACCTCGGCTATTTGCACCAACTTTGGTGCCAATTGTCTGGAGAGCGCCCCTTGCTGCTTGCAAGGATGGTGCAGCAATGATTCCAGATACTGTGCAGTCGGTTGTGAGCCCGAAAACTCTTTCAAGCCCTCCAGTTGCTATCCACAGCCCAAGTGTGTCAGCTTCCGCGAGGAATTTAGCCATCCTAAGATTGCCGAGGTGGCAAACTTCACTGGCGATCCATCGGTTGCGGACTGGACGAGTGATTTTTTGCCTGATCATGCTTCCGTTGAGAACGGCAGCTTGGTTCTGAGCATGCCTCTAGACCAGCAGAAGAATGAGTTTGGTCGAGAGCAAGGATTCGGTGCTACTGTTTCTTCCGTTAGGTAAGGCTCTGCGGACACATCTCTGCAACGGTTGGCTCATGCTGCTGATTAGATGGCTAGATTATGGTGTGGTGACTGCTAGAATTAAAACCGCGTCCACATCCCCCGGAGTGGTATCATCATTCATCGTAAGTACCCGGTGGACAGGTAGCACCCATTATGCCTCTCAAATTCATGCTCGCTTCTAGACCAGGAATCTGTTTGGTGATGAGATTGATTTCGAGTGGGTTGGCAAAAACCCCCGCGAGGTTCAACAAAATTTCTATTACAACAACGTCCTGAACTACTCAAATGTCCGATCTTCCGTCATAGAGGCTGACACCTCCGTGGACTATCATGTCTACACCATTGACTGGCAGCCCGATTACATCAAGTAAGCTCAATTGTATATGCCATCCTGCAACCCTTTACCAACCTAGAACTTTGTTAGATGGTCGGTTGATGGTCGAGTACTTCGTACTGTAAACCGACAAGATACGTGGGATCCCGACCTCAATGAATTCAAGTTTCCGTATCGTCCACAACGCATCCAACTCAGTATCTGGGATGCTGGCCAAGCCTCGGACGGCACGTCCCAATGGGCTGGTGGTCGCACAGATTGGTCCGAGTCCAGTCGAGTCTACAAAATGTATGTGGATTGGGTAGATATCCAGTGCAAGTACGATGGCAACGAGACAGCACCGTGGCCTGGGCCTGGTTATGACGCACCTAGCATCGATCCTAATACTACAGTGCCCAACGTCCCGGGAAGTAACAGGCATAGCGATGGCACACCAGCTGCCTCTTCGACTACCAGGCCTGTAAATCCATGTGGCACAATCTATCTGCTCCTAATCATGCTTTTCCTTTTGAATTGAAGTAATTGTATCTCCATGTATAAATAAACCTATCTGCTTAAATGCCAAACCGATTCACGTGATACGGCCCATCGTAGCATAATCCCTTGGGCCAATGTGAAAAACAACAAATCAGAGACGGATTCGTCAAAGTCAATGTATCAACGTAACTAATTTCATCTCCTATCATTTGACATCGTTGAGTTAAATTCAGCTTAGATTGCTGCCACCACACTCTGTGCCATAGTTAAACCAACGAGATGACCGAAAAAGTTACGAAAGACGACCAACCAGGTAACGACGAGAGGCAAGCAACCCTCACTACACGCGATGTGCAAGTCGTTAAACATTTGCACCTGTAGAAACCTTCCAAGAGTTACCTGTCGTCAATAACGGTAGCATCAGCGAATTGCGGATAGCATGCGATGAAGCATTACCCAAGGTGAGTATCTCGTTGACCTCAGGTCGGAGACCCGTGTCTGACGTTGCGCTAAACCACTTCCCACGAACCGATAGTTCCTTACGAAAAAACTTGGCTACCAAGAATCCCACCAGCACAATGACATCAAGCTGCTGTTCGGTTACATCGCTTGCGCTTTTGCTGGGATATCAGTATACGTCAGCTACAAGATGAGCTTCGAAGATTCGAAACTGATAGTGGCCGGCTGTGTACTTGGGTAAGGCTGTGTTGGTGCATACCGCTGGTAAAGGACGTCTCTTAACCCCTTCGACTAGGTATTTTATTTTCAGCAGTGCCATGACTCTCTACACCTGGAAGATCCAAAAGAACGTGGTGTTTGTAGGGGTAAACAAGGAGTCCAACCTAAAGGTAATTTTACAACACCAAACGGCGACCGCGCCATCGTTTCTAACCGCTGTGGAATAGTTGGAGGTTGGTGTTTTGACCAAGGCCTACAATCCAATCTACCAGTTGTCCATGAAACTGACCGACCCCAAGTCGGGTAAATCCGTGGAACAACAGATCAACCAAAGCTTCGCCGCCTGGTTCGACCAAGTAGGTCATTTCGCGGAGGATCTATTCAATCATGACGTAGAGCTGCTGCTATCCCAATGTGAAGGAAAGCTTCAAAACTAAGCAGCCCTACGGTTGACACCCGGTTCCTTCGCATCCCAACAGCTGCAACGTCACTGATATATATAAACCCTAGTAAAGAGAATTCTTTCATAGCGAGTTTATTATCCGTTTTGCTATTTGTACAAGAGATCTCTTACGAGTTATGAATCCAATAAGTATAAGCACTAGTATTATCAGAACTCCACTTCCAGCTCTACCTCGAACTAGCCAGGTCCACATAGTCTTCTTGCTGGGAGGGTCTTTACGAGGGGAGTTTGGGGGTTGTGTTGTCAATGGCACTGCATCTATTTTAGGGGATGATTCACTTGCTTCATCGGAAGTAACGTCAGGCTGTGAATCAGTTTTAGGGGCCATTTCTTGAGCATGCTTGGTCTGCAGGTGGCTTGATAGGCTACAAAGGCTCGATCTTTTGCGTGGCCTCAACGAACGCTGGAAAAGTCTCTCGACCCGTTGCTGATACATCTAAATGCAATTCGTCAGTGACTGGCTCCTGGGGACGAAAATGCACTGCCATACCCCCTTTCGGGACGCGGAGATGATGGGATTGTAGCGTAGGAATTCACGGGCCGTGTCCCACTCGGCCAATTTTGGTAGGATGTGCAAGACGTAGAGCTCCACGATTTTTTCATAGCTCAACCACAGCCTGGAGATCTCGGAATCTTCATCGATCTGGGTGGACTCTCGCTCAAGCCTCACCAGCTCGAGGCTGTCTATGGTGGAGTCTGGCAACACGGTCAGCCAATGCTCCACGATATCCCTGGCCAGAAGTCCCAGGTTTTTGTTGATGTACAACAGCACACTGTAGTGGAAATCAAACTATTAAGAGCGAGACAACCTCGACACCCGTGAACTTTCCCTACTTACCAAGCAATAACCACTTCCACATCCACCTCGTCTCCGGTCCTTTGGTAGGAGGCCACTATGATATTCCATATCTCCGACCCTTCCGGCGAGGCTTTTCTCGGGCGGCTTGAGGGTTCGAAGGCCTGGTGGTTGTTGTGGTGTTGCCGCTCTTGTCTTTCCTTGAGCCCAAAGATATTGATATACAGGACCCAGAACCTACGTCGTAGTTCAAGCAATTCAGCCGGCAGCGAGGTTTTGGGGGATACTGGGCCGAGCCAGGTATCCAGCTCACTCTGAAGTTCACTCAGGCCGTCTAGACACGTTGTCCAGGCTGGCCCGTACTGCCTCAGTAGAAAAGCTCTGCTGGCCTTTTGTTGCAGTGAATGGAGCAGTGCAAACTTGCTGGTAGAAATACCGTTCACCGGTACATAGTGCAAGCTTTTGGTATCGAGTTTCGAGGGCATGAACCTACTGGGAGGGGGAAGGGGAAGGGAAGGGAGGAGCGATGGGTTTGGAAAGCAGAGAAGAGGCCAAGTGTCTAACCAGTATCTTCCGAAAACTCACGTGAAGTAGCTACGTCTTCCAAGGGGAATTGGACGGTCAGCTCAACAAGGTATATTCATGAAAGCCAGGAGCGAGGTGCTCCCTCGCCACCGTATAAACCTTGGTTCAGATCGAGTGGCCATTTTTCACGGCTAATGATTCATCGCGGATTGAACCTGTTTATGCCTCTTCCTAATCTACCTCAGCCTCGATTGTGCAGTCGCGGGAGCATCGGAACTCCTATTGGTCGAGGGACAAGACTGTTTCAACCCTTTTCCAGCCTGATCTTGGTGTTGCATTTCCAGTTGTTCGTCTACTTTATTGAATTGTATATCCTGATGCTATGCAGGCTGCGATGGTACATGCTATGCAGAAATTGTAAAGACAGGCTGCTTTGGCCTTCTCCAAAGTAGATATCACTAACAGGCGTTCGTGGCCAGTTTCCCAAGTGGAGGGATCTAACATGTGAAGCGGGGATGCGGCGATCGGTCTATTTACTAGGAACTTGACTCTTAAGCAGGGGCTTGGGATGACTCTTGATCTTGTCGATGCCACGGTTCTTGGCGAAATTCACTTGATACTCCCTCATGACCTGGTCGTAATTCTCTTTGGTGTAGTATGGGGAGACCTTGCCAAACCTCTTTTTGATCTCTTTGTACTCTGCCTTTCTAGGGTCCTGGAAGTACTTGCGCGAGTTCGAGGTTGGCTCTACCTGCTTGGCCTCATCCTTCCATGGCCCAGGGACCTTTCTGTGTTCTAGTCGGCCGGGCCCTTTCTCTTGGTTGCCCAAGAATTCCTCGATCCGCTTCAGATACTGGCTCTCGTTTCTCTCGACGATTCTGCCCTCTGCAGTACGGATGATCTCTGGTTCCTTGGCGACCAGCATGATGGCGGTTCCCAGGTTTCCTGCGCGTCCGGTACGTCCTACCCGGTGAACATAGTCTTCTGGAATATGTGGGACATCGTAGTTGACTACGTGGGTCAGATTTGGGAGATCGAGGCCACGGGTTGCTATGTCAGTGGCTAATAACAACTGCATCCAATTCGTAAGTCGACCGAACAGTGGATCTACTGGGATCCTGACAGACTAACCTTGATTTCGCCACTTCGGAACTTATCCAACACCTCCTGACGCTCACGGGGATTCATCTCGGAATGTAGGGAGGCGGCTGAGAACCCATTGCCCCTTAAACGCTCGGCAATCCGGTCACATCTCTGGATCGTTCTGGCGAACACGAGAACCTGCCCGTCCTATGATGGTCGTGAGTAGCCAGGCCAGCAGAGACATCGGCTTTGAAGAACATGAGTACCTTTAGTGAGACCTTTCCTCCTCTCCGCAAAAAGTATTCCAAAAGAGAGTACTTGCGTTGCGAGGAGACTTCGTACATGATTTGGGTGACTGGAGGTAAGAAAGTTAATAGGCTATCTCGGCGGGCTGTGAGTCGTTGCAAACTGACCAGTTCTAGGGACCGACATGTTCTTGTTGATGTCGTAAAGGTCGTGATTGGGTGCCATACGAATCACAAAGTCGTGCACCTCCGGAACAATGGTGGCTGATAACACCATCGTCTGAAGTTTGCGTTGGGACTGCTTGTCTGGCCGTGGCAAGTGGCTCCAGATCTCCTTAACTTGAGACAAATGTCAGTCGCGATACGTTCAACCGACTAGGAAAGTCCGCCATACCATCAGGCAAGAAGCCAAGACTCAACAGTTTATCGCACTCGTCAACGATGAAATACTCCACTCGGCTGACATCCAAGTACCCGGCCGGCTCGTCACCATCGTTGCGACGCTGCTTGCGCTCTCGAAAACGACGAATGTGCTGCAATACTCTTCCCGGGGTACCGACAATCACATCGATATCCGACTTCAACTTGTACAGCTGTGCCATGGGTAGGTGAGTATCGAGCTGACCAAATAAATCCTCGAGAAACTAAGGGGTACCTGACTCTCCACGCTTCGTTCGTTACTTAAGATCTCCGTGCGAATATCCGTATACTTGCTTAGCATTTGAAAGTCGCTGCTTACCTGTCTTGCTAGCTCTCCTGAGGGAGACAAGACAAGTGCTTTGGGTCGAGCAATGAGCTCGGAACGAGTGTTGGTTGCGGTTACTTCTTTGGAGGCGTGTTTCTCAAGAATGTGGTGAATAGTGGGCAGAGCAAAGGCGGCGGTTTTACCGTCCCCGGTCCAAGCAGAAGCGACCACCTGATGGAAGGGTATTGTCTCAGTCTCTGCATACACAAAACAAAACCCAACGAGGTAATGTGGGACTTACGTTGTTTCCAGCTATAGCGCTGGGTATCACCTTGCGTTGCACTCTAGTTGGCGTAGTCCATTTGGCCTCAGTCTCGATTGCTTTGAGTAAACTTGGGTTCAGTTCAAACGAAGCGAAATCAGGGTACTTTTGCGCCAAGGAAGATTTCAAGCGCAGAAACACCGACACAACGCGCTTAGAGGAAGGGTGGAGACTGTTGTACTTCAACATTGCACCAAATAAAGAGGCAGTCTTCAAGGAGCAACGGATATGCCAAATAGCAAAATACTGCCAATGTTCACTAATCCTAATAGCAAAATACTGCCGATGCTCATTAGTCCGCAATTCGAGGAAAGAAATCAGATCAGGCAATTTTTTCATCGAGCCCAGGACAGCACTCGGCGGATATAAATTGAATTTGCTGGTGGCTGGACTCTTTCTTCCACGAACACCTGTATTCTTCGATAAAGACACTGACAAAATGGGTCGTATGCACACTCCCGGAAAAGGTATTGCTTCCTCAGCTCTCCCCTATCGCCGTACTCCCGCCTCTTGGGTCAAGGCCACCCCCGAGGAAGTATGCGAGCACATCTGCAAGCTTGCCAAGAAGGGTATGACTCCTTCTCAAATTGGTGTTCTCTTGCGTGATGCCCACGGTGTTCCCCAAGTCAAATCTGTCACCGGTAACAAGGTTCTTCGTATCCTGAAGAGCAACGGTTTGGCTCCCGAGATCCCCGAAGACTTGTATCACCTCATCAAGAAGGCTGTTGCTGTTCGCAAGCATTTGGAGCGTAACAGAAAGGATGCCGACTCCAAGTACCGTCTGATTCTCATCGAATCCAGAATCCACCGTTTGGCTCGTTACTACAAGACTGCCGGTCAACTTGCTCCCAACTGGAAATAGTATCCTTTTAGTGGTTCATTTACATCTTGCACGTCCACATTTGCCCAGTTATTGGACAGTACACAGAGTTCGAGAAGAAACCTCTCTTGCTCGGTATTGGTCTACCTTAATTCAGCATTCTTTACTAACTAGCGAATCCTCCACTGCCTCCGCTTTGGTTGCCTAAGTATCAAGTGCTGGTGATCATCCAACCGATGGATCTGCCCATCCGTCCGTCCCTGTGCCTTAACGGAAATAACCGGTAAATTTCCATTGAATCTGTCGTTTTGTTCAATCAAAATACTATCAATAAAGCATATGCTTAGACCAATAATAATTTATCAATTGGGCAATTGGGCAATTCGGCAATTGGGATCACACGATACCTGATTGACGTGGTAGAGTGCTTTTCCTAAATACGTCAATAACACAGTCCATTGTGCTTGACTGGTCGTCAGAATGGTACTCGGGGTAAAAACCGCGAAGGGTACTCTACTCAAAGACTCCTTAACGGAGGGTATAGAAGCAACTACTGATGGTCTCGGCAGTGATCAGTCGGCCCAAAGCGAGGTTCCCCGGGGTATAGATGAGTGCGAACCATCCAACACCCAGGCTGAGCTACCAAAAGGTCTAAAAAAAGTTTTGGCTTTGCTTGCTCGTTCTCTAACCTTTCATACATCCCCCATCAGAGAACAAGAAAAGAAGGAAACTGACCAAGAATGACCGGGACGCCGATGACTCTGAAGTAGAAGTTGCGCATAATGAGGCCAAGGCTCAGAAGGATATTTATGATTTCGATGGGGATGCAGGTATGCTCTTGTGAAACTTTGAAAACACTTGGAAATAACACTTGTCAGTTCACACTGCACCTCACGGGCGTGGACGGGGCCGTGGAAGAGGTAGAGGGCGTGGGGAATTGGGTTCGAGAGGAAAAGGGAGGGGAAGAGGCAAAAGCAGAGGTGGAGGCAGGGGTCGTGGTGAAAAGGACAGAGCGGCTGATGAAAACGATAGCGATAGTCCTTTTATCACCTCCGATGAAGAAGGGCCGAGTCGAATACTATGCTCGATATGTCTTTATGATGATTCGCCTAAACACAACAGAATTGTCATTTGTTACATGTGTAATGTATGCTTTCATCAAATCTGTCACGACCCTCGAATCCCAAAGTCTGTGGTTGCTGAGCCTCTGGCGAAATGGTATTGTAGACAATGCTCCCTGAAAAAGATTACCGAGGAGCTCGAATCTCTGCCGCCCGAGGCTGCTGAGCCAACAATCAAACGCGAGGGGCATACCAGTGCTCTAAAGCCAGCAAAGGCTAAATTACCTGAGCCCATCTCTTCACCTTCCCCGAAAAAGCCGGGCAGAAAACCCCGCCATGTTCCTCTCGAAGTTGATGGCAATGGGCTTACCGAAGATCAGGTGAATCATGGCTGGGCGCTTCACTTAACAAACACTTCCACTAACTGTTGCCCTCAGAAATTCGACTATTTCAGATCCTTATCCCACAGTCAGCTAGTGCGATTGGCACTTGAAGTGGAGGCCAAGCATCCGGATTTCCCATATTTTCCTAAATCCATTAGAAACATATCTAAGGACATTTACCAGTCAAAGTCACCCATTAAACTCGAAAATGAGCCACATGGCCCTGCGAATTCAACCACGGCAGATATCTTGTCTGTTTCCGAAAACCTGATGGAAGTGGAACTCGAGTCCGAAGCGGCTATATCAAGCAAATCTGTGGTGAATGCTGAAATTAGCGGCAAGAGCGCCATTCCCGGCCTTAAAGATGCTCAAATTGAGACTTCCTCAGATGCGATTGCATTAGCCAGTGCCATCAAATCATCCATTGCATCTACCGTTGTGAAAGACAATGACACGAAGCCACTCAAGCCAGTGCAGCAATACTTGGATGGGAATTCACAAAAAATCCAGCCAAATTTTCCTGAAGCACCAGGTCAGAATGGTGTTGACTTGCTATCTAATCCCACCTCCGCCTCTCATCATCCTGGCACCCCGGGTGGCCAACATACTTCTCACAATGATGGGAGCTAGTCTGTAGATCTAAATAAACCATGGAAAGGAATACCGCTCGCTTGACAATGATTTATGTAGTGGTTTCTATAGACACATTGGCGATATTTCATTCTTCATGGAGTTGACATAGGCATCTTGGCTGTGCATCGTCAATCGATGAAAGTCCACACACGATCATCTATATGTACATGTCGGAGCCTAGGCCAGATCGAACTTTCCCATTAACGCCGAGAGTTCGTCCATAATCTTGCGCTCGTTGTTCTCACCCGCCTCGCCCACGGAGAGATTCACCAGACGATTCTCAAGTTCATTAAGGCTCTCTTCTTCAACAACCACCATGGACTCGTCGTCCGTAGGTTTACGCTTCAATTCGGCTACATAGTAGTGAAGGATCCGAATAATCTAAACTACGTTCAGTTGATCTGTTTGTTGAGCGATAAGAACGGGGAAGATCTACCTGAGAAATCTGATGGATAAGATGCGCTTTGGTTGACTCCATCTCTTCATAATCGAGCGGCAAGTCAAACTCCACTTGTCGTTTCAGAAATTGCAATCTGGATTTCGCCATACTCAGCGGGGTCCGTTGCCTTGTGTCGGCTATCTCAAGATTCGCCCCAGCTGCTAGGAGTGTTGATACACACTCTAACTTTCCAGAAGTCACCGCTAAACTCTGGTGAGTCTCCATTGAGCAAATACCCTTAGTGAGCGGTTATCTTACCTAACAGTAGTGGTGTACTCCCATTAACGTCTCGTGAATTAACCTTTGCACCACGCTCAACCAACAGATTTATCAATTCAATGCAACCAGAGGCGCAAGCGAAATGTAAGGGCGTTCGGAGACGCTCATCAAAGCAAGTGGGCTTGGTTCCTTTTTCCAAAAGTTTCTTGACTACAGACATTTAAACAATAGAGTCGTGAAAAAGATGATTCTACAAAGATCTTAATGCTCAACAGCACAGATTGTGGGGGCAATAATTTAAATATACCTCGTGGGATATCACGATTCGAAGTCGCATCAAGCAATTCCGTCTCATCATAAGTCAGCACTAAGGTTCGTGCTCCTTTCAACAACAGGTCTCGAGCAGAATGTGAACTCTTGTGTATTTTAGAGGGAATGATGCAACGGTGACCTTGACCCAATGCTTCTTTGTAGTCCTTACGATTGAACTTCCTACTCATTGTTCATAAGATAGATAACGTATTATATTGTAACTGCAGAGAGTTGCAACTCTCCCCTCCCCTTTCATAACACTCTTGCACTAAATAGTGGGATAATTTACCAATTGGCAAGATTTGCTGCGGCATTTATATGCTAAGTTGATCGACGCTCCACTCATATCATTGGTGTATTATTCGAATCATGTTTATCTTTCACTCGATACAAATATAGACTGTATTCATTGCTGTTCGCTTTGGAATTGTGAACGGACAAATGAACAAACAACTCGTAATGCGAATGAAGAAAGAGTTGGAGTTGTTAGGGTGCGATCCACCACCTGGAATTATGTGTTGGCCCGTAGACGATAATCTCAATAGTCTATCCGCACGTTAGTAATACCAATACACTTAGATTCAAATACACTGGGCTCAACCTCTCTTTCACAGGTATCAAAGGCCCTAAAGAAACTCCATATGAAAATGGTATATTCCAGGTGGATGTCAAAATACCGGAAAGGTACCTCAAAGATCGTATACACAATTTTTTAATCCTTATCTGATTCTTGCCTCATTCACGCCAAGATACCCTTTCGAACCACCCAAAGCTCAGTTTGTGACTCCCATATATCATCCAAACATCGACAACCAAGGCCGAATCTGCCTAGATATCTTGAAGATGCCGCCAAAGGTACACGCCGCCATTTAGATTGCTTCGAGCTATACTCAATTTTTAGATCCTAGGGTTCTTGGAAACCTTCTCTCAATATCTCGACCATGCTTACTTCTTTGCTAGTTCTTATGTCGGAGCCAAATCCTGATGATCCGCTTCTGGTCGAAGTTGTGAGTAGGCTTGACTGGAAAAGTGAATATGCACTTTATTTATTTTAAAGAGTTTAGGCGAAAGAGTACAGCGAAAATCGTTCGATGTTCCTAAAAAAAGCCCGAAAATGGACATTGACATACGCTAGTGAGAAAGCCGAGTCTAACCCTGAAAATGTACGGCCTTCAATATCGTTATCATGGTCATGATTTCTTACCACCATTCTCTCAGCATTCAGATCAAAGCTTATCAGCAATTGAACGTACAACATTGCAAGCGGACGATAGTCTCAATGGAAATTTGACTGCATTACCCGCTTCTCCGGAAACATCTTGCTCTAACGCTCAGGATGCGGGGAAACGGAGCCTCTTCGATCTACTGAAGAAAAGACCCCGAAATGAGCCAATTCATACAAACCCCCCTTCGGAGGATACTCCCACATCCTGTATTGTGAAAAAACCCAAGACATTTTCATTGACAACGAAACGGAGATTGACAAACGATCCAGTAATATCAGATGACACAAAAGAACATTTGAAAGCAACGGTCGAATGTACGATAATTGCATCTGATTCTTCAGATGATGAGCCTTCTACGGTCACTGACGACAGCATATCTCATATACAAGTCAAGCCACAAATCAATGACAAACAGAGCAACTCTAAAGAGAGGTTTCCAACTGACAACGCCACATCCAGTGGCCCTGCTATAAAGCTTGCTAAATTGCAAACAACCATCCCTTCCGAAAAGAAGGAACCGAAACAGCACAAGTCTAGATTAGGCTCTAGCATTCAAAAGTGTGAGCCTGCTGTAGCCAATCAAACTAAGCAGCACACTGGCCCATTAGAAATCATTGAACTGATTGATTCCTCCGACGAAGAGCAGTGCGCTAAACCACCCGAAAACCCGGAATGTAGAGTGGATGTCAAATCTAATGCACATACTGCTGAGATTATTGATAAAGTGTCTACTGATAGGTCATTAAAGCCTGCTGATTCGCTCAAAAAAGATCCTTTGGTACAAGGGCGAGGTGAGGCCACTTCATCTTACTTTGGAGCGACCGCTCCAAAGACCGTTTCCATTAGCTCACCATCAGATAAGCGGGGCGTTAAAGACAAACGAAGCCTATTAAAATTGAAACCAAGAACTGTGAAAACCTCCAACGCCGTCTAGCTTAGACTCTAATAACCCGACTTGGTATGATTATCAGCTGGTTCCAATAGACTTGACAGCTCTGTTCATAACAACCTTATGTATAATAAATTAACACTCATTCCCACTGTTACCCCTGCTGCTAAACCCAGTTATTGGATATGCGTGTGGTATAGGAAGATGGAGCTTTATCTATGTTCAGTTGCGTAAGGGTTATACCAATAGTGAAGTGTGCCTAGACCAATCTGGAATTTACAGACTCATAGGGTCATCTGGCTTACTTTCCCCATTGTCTGTAAGGCTGGCCTCTGGGTTATCGGCTATCACTCTATCGTCTTGGTTGAAATGTTAGCAAATCTCTCAATTCGCAAGGCTTGATCAGGAATACCTGTAGATTTGGTAGGGCTCTCAGTTGCAAACGGCATTTCTGTATCTTCCTTAGGAGATGACGCTTTCGAGCTAGGGGTAGGATTGAGTCTCATCCGGGTCCTTCTCAATGTTCTTGGATATTCATCATTGTAATTTTGTTGATTTCGACGGTCATCACCTTCATCTTCAGAATCAGAAAGCTCTCCATCAGGAGCGACGTATTTGTCTCGCATCTTCTCTGCAGCAAAGCTCTAGTTAGCCATCTGCATACAAGCATTCACCCACTCAAACATATATCTTACGTGTCACCCGCTCATTTGGATCTTCCTCATCCTCATCATCAGACTGATAATATACGGTCGGCCGCTCTGCTCAGGATGTAAATATGACTCGGCTACTGGATTATAGCAGCAGTTACAAAGGGTATTTTACTTACCTTGCATCTGGACGCTTGGTGCAAACTTGGTGCGAGACAAGTTTTCAATAACCTGAACTCTATAACACTGATGAGACCGATTCATCCATGCGCTTCACTATTGTCTGCTTACTTGATTTTTTCAAGATACTCTCTGGTGTTGAAATTTTGCATATTGCTTGGTTTAACTTCGAGTTTGTAATCTGGCCCAAAGTACTCCATATACTCGTTTGGAGGAATATCTGCGGAGATAGTTAGTCCTGCTACCACTTGACTTTTGATTTGAGCCACCCTTGCCTTCAGCCAAGTCCTGTCCTACAACAATTCCTGTTTCATAGGCCCAAGCTCTTGAAACATTCCGGACTGTATAGCCGCCGCCACCGAGTACTAAGGTAGGCAAGTTGAAGCTTTTCACAAACTTCACGCAATTAGCATGCCCTTGTACATAGAATGTCAGATTTGGTCGAACTGGGCTCGCACGCAGAAAAATGGCCAACCTTTGAGGGATAAATTGAAGCATCCAAGTTTATCTCCTGACAAAGAATCTGCTCCACACTGCAGTACAATCGCTGAAGGTTGATACCAGTCAATCACATGTTTTACTACCTACAGCCGGGCTCTAATCAGATACGAAAAATGATGGATATTTCATGTGAATGAACTATTGCATACCGGCTCGAAGACACTTTGATAGCTCTCATCATCGATGCCATCTCTAAGCGGGAAGTTGACTGCATAATATTTGCCTTTACCAACGCCAATGTCCTAAAATTGGACGCTACACTTAATAGACCTCAAGGCCAATGAACTTCATTCGACCACCTACCCGAAGCTCACCAGTGCCAGGAAAGTATTCACCGTACTTGTGAAAGCTCACCGTCATTACTCTATCAGTGGCGTAGAAAGCTTCCTCCACGCCATCGCCATGATGAACATCAATATCAATGTAAACAACCCTTGGGTGGTATCTACAACAAAACGATGTTTGAATACCAAATGTAGGTATTAGCTTGAGTTGCATACCTCAATAGCTCGATAATAGCCAAAACAATGTCGTTGACATAACAAAACCCACTTGCTTCCGATTTCTTTGCGTGATGCAAGCCTCCAGACCAATTGATACAGATATCGGAGAGGTTTCTGTTCAGTCTTGCCGCGCTTTCTACGCAGTAAGCATACATGTCAAACACAATATAGATAGACCACAAATTCAAGGATTGGATACCTAGCGAGCCGCCAGAGGAGATGGTACAATATTCAAAAAGGCCATCAAAAACTGGGCAATCGTCACCTACGTTAACTTTTGTATGATACTTAGATACCTCTCTTAAGTTGCGTTCACACTTTGTAAATGCTACATTTTACTTGCTCTTTGACGAATTGGTCAACTGTTTCGGGGGTCACTCTCTGTAGAAAATCGATGTATTCTTCGGTATGAAACTGCATCATTTCTTCCCTAGTACCAGGTCTAGCACGCTAAAAAATTGTTAAGGAGGAGTGAACGAACTAAATGACATTGACGCTGACTAGAAAAAACGTTCCAAGGATACATAAACGTCAAGTTTATTATATAACCCATAGTTCATGCAAAGCGTATGTGTCAGGCGGATTCTGTGCGGTTTCATTGGATGTCCAGGGCCATAATGATAGTGACCAATATTTGCTAGACAAGTCAAGCGGATTCAGTATGATGAAGAAGAAAATGCCTTATAGTACCTACCGTCGTAAAAGTAGGAGATTCTCTTTTTCGGTTCACCAGACATAGATAAAGATATATTCGACTTTAGAGGCGCTCACAATTTTATGGCCTGTGCAGATATCTAGATGCAACAAGATTCGAACCTGGGACTATCGATTGGAGCTTAATATGAATTGAATGCTGTATTGTGTAAGAGAATTATCAAGTTGCATTAATCTCCAAGATCTGGTACCAAGGAGGCCATGGTAAATATAATAATAACCGAAACTGGAATATGAGCCAATGCTCTTGAAAATCGGATAATTTTCCCCGAAGCGCTTATAGAGTATACCATTGTTGAGTTAGTTTAATGGTTGAATTCCTCACCAGCTTTACTATATACATATATACATAATTTCAAATTTGATAAAATACAAGACCAAATAATAGCCGAATGTCAAGTATACTCCATACAGTCATGGATTCCGAACCGAACGATAACAACGCAGAGGAGAAAAAAAACCCAGAGCAAGCTTATCGTGAATGGTTCAAAGGTGAGGCGGAGTAACGTGTCAATTCCATTTGCGGTCATTTCATTCAAGGCTTTAATTAGAATTCATACGCCAAAATGGAATTCCTTTGGATGCAAGATACACTGTTATTGCGATCGTTGATTTCACAAGCACCCCTTTTCGAGACACGTCAAATAGCGTTTTAAGACTTCTACAAGGCACTGAGGCGGTAAATTGCTGGTTTTCTTGATGGTTTGGGTCACACCAGGCTAAACACCTTTGTTATTTTTGTTATTACCAGGAAGATAATCCCATCAACCAGGATTCTCAGCAAAGATCCCCGCCAGATTTGGTAGAGTGTTTGGATCAAGTAGAATACGCGTAATTGATTAATTACTTACGTTCCACTAGGAGCGACTTAAAGTTTATTGTGATGCAAGCGACTGCATCATGTATCTGAGTATAACCCTCAACTTGACAGCTCAAGATCTATCGCCTCTAGCGGGTGTTAAAGACAATTCAATGGTTGAGAAGGTAGCTGGCCCTCCTGAGAAAACATAAAAGGCAAATTACTCATGCTGTGAATAGGATATACTCTCCTTGCTAGAACACCAAAATTTCCGCACTCTCCTGTTTACTTTTCTGACTTCAGACGTAGTTGTGGTATGTTGAGCTTATCTTCGGATTAATCTTGTGGATCCTCTACTAATATAGCTCGGTTCAGATTCTGAACGACTCAAGGTTACTAACTACAGCCATCACCTCCACCCTACGATTGCTGTCTGCGTTGAAGCGAAAAATATTCCCGCTTCTGGGTCATTTGGAGGAGAAGTTGTTTGGCACTGATGCTGATAGCTCACAAGTCGAGATCGGCCAAGGGTTCAGCTATTTCATTCGAAAAGTCCCCGTCCTTTCATTCGTCTTTCACGGTGTAAGCATCATATCCGTATGCTTGCATTTCGTAGTTCTAACTACAACGTAATGTACCAGATACCCTCAACAATTACCACTCCACAATTCCAGCAAAATTTGGAATCTAGAATCCAACTTTTGTTTCGTGCATGTGGCATGGAAAACTACGACCGTCTTTACAAACATGATGGGTACGTCGGCTTTCGTTGTTTACCGTTTCCAGGCTTGTCAGCTCTAATCCGTTTCATCAGGCGCCAGTTGTTTTTCCTACCCCCTTCTTCGTTGAGCTATAGCTTCGTTCACTTTTCCAGCTGGAAAGTTGAAAGCAACCCCGTCACAGATCTATTGAGCCACTACTTCTGCGGTTTTGAAACTGAGAAGCCATCCTGGGAAGAGGCAGGACAAGATCATCCGAATATTCACTTCGGCCATGTGAACGCTTTGAGGAACCAACTCCTGGAATGGGCCAAGAAATCTTATGAGCTTAAAAACAAAAATCAACGAAACTTCGCCGAAAATACTGTAGGTTTCTACATGACCACCTTATTCGGTATCCAATCGCCTTATCGGTGCATCCCCACGGCAGGTTCTTGAGATTGATAGCTGGATCAACGCCAGCGCTTTTCTGTTCGCAAAAATATTCATCCCTGTGTTCAATGCTGACCGAAAGAAGTCCGTGGAGGAAGTAGTTTATCGTAGACTTAAAGAATATATCGAGCTGGACCGTCAAGTGTCGCTAAGGTAAACCCATCCGGCCTCTTTATGCATTTCGATTGTTAACATTCTACCATGTAGTCATTGCAAACAAGCAATGAACAAATCCATAGACTGGTACATCGCTGGATGCCCACCTCATTACACCGAACAACTGCATGAGCACAAAGTGAGTCCGTTTAACCCTTGCTATGCGTGTCAGCCACCTCACTAACCGTCGGTGATGTACACGCAGCTTAACCAAGCAATACAGATCTATCGTTCCATGGCACGTGGGCCCTGTTCGAATGAATTTCTTAACGCATTGAGAAGAGAATGTCTGAAGTATTGGGAAAACGGGCATCAAAAATGCGATGCCATGAGTCTTACTGGCCATGAGTGCGGCTTGTCTGTACGTAACAACCTGACGAAATGGCCTGATAACACAACACATAGATTAAGATTTCCATTTAATAGAATATTCATGGAACTGGAAAAGATACTTCCAGAGGCGGAAGTAGGCGTGATGCAAAGCACAAATCTCCTTTTCAAGCGTTACATGCCTGCAACTGTGGCCGCAGCCGGCGTGTAAGAGAAGATCCTTTCTCTTTGCGAGTTCGTACCTTTCACTTTCTCATCAAGGATGGGCTTGGAAGTTGCTAACTTGAAATACTGCGTACAGGAGGCTAATTACGGGTTCTTCAGGATCCCTGAATGTTGCAATAACGACGATGTTATCAATTATGACTTCCCAGTCGAATCTCTAGACTCTCCCATGTGGTCTCTAGTTAGAATAGGTCCAAGCAACTTTTACAGACCGCTCTTTGGGTTGGAAAAATGGGACGGTTTTATTGGTAGCTGCAACTTTCTCATGCCATGGTGCATCCCAACTGATTCCTCAAATGCAGAATCCAAGCGTAATAACTCCAGCGGTAAGTTCTATGGATCGTACTTGATATATATCACAGATTCATTTACTTGAAGGCACTTCTAGGCACTGTTGCTTCAAAGGAAGATAATGTAAATAGAAAGGATCAAGAGAAGCATTCCAAAAAGCCTCTCTTTGACGATAAGCCCAGATCTTCTCGCAAGAGCAAACGAGGTCGTGGGTCAGGTAAGTATGGGCGTGAAGGAAGATTGAAGCCGAATGGATACCTTGGAATCGAATACGAGTGCCCCTTGGGTCATCGCTTTTTAAGTTGCGGTAATGGGCGTGTGTGCAAGTTGGGTCACACTGAGATGGTATACTAGTTATCTGAGGTCCTATACGTATAGATCTGACCGATAGTATTTGTAGGAAGAGGCCCATTCATTGATAGAGCAGGACTTCCCGATATACATTTCTTGTCCGTGCAGCAACACCACCAATGGATCCCCTATTAATGCGCAACTACAGCGGATTATCATTGTTACGCCAGGCGCACCCATCAGCTGTGTATTATCACCATCCGTTAAGGTAGCATGGTCACTTCCAGCACCCACACGTGAGCTTGTTTCTAACCAGTTTCTCTGCCAGATCGAATTGGACGAGCATACTGTTACTATACCTCTCTGTGACAAGGAGGGATTTGTATTGCCTAAAGAGAGCGTTGTCGTACTACGATTACCGTATCCTTTTACATGAGTCTTGGATTCTCAGAAACAAGTCTACGTCAGCCTTTGTATCCTTAATCAACTCTTTAGGTATATCTACTACGACGGTCAGACCCCCATCAGCCCTCCAACGGAAGAGTTGAAAGCCAAGTTCAATTTGGCCAAGCATTTCCTATCTACTCATATCAATGAGGCGTCATAGAACCGGCAGCAGTAATTGGTTCACCTTATTCCCAACCACGTTTGCGCTTACGAGCTGCTTCGGTACTCGGAAAGTCCACATCAACCCTCGTGAGGACGTGGT